>JAFBJT010088792.1:30736-59246 GCA_016785325.1 Chascanopsetta lugubris
GACGGGGGGGAAAAGAAGGACGTGGATTCAGAGAAAATAAAAATGCTTTTGAGGCCCAAATGGGGCTGGGTGTGTGTGTGTGTGTGTTTTGTGGTGAACAGGTAATAGGCTGAATTGAAGTGGAAAGCAGGCGACAGGGACAGTGCACATAATATTCAGTCTCCCTGGGACATCCATAAACAACTATACAAACAATGAAGTCCTTATTGGAGAGAGGGAGAGCCACGGGCAGACAAGTGGAGCGACAGGAAAATCGATGGCTTGATAGATGGGGCTGGAGCGTTCATGTAATCAGGCAACAGGGAGGCCGGGCCTGAGCAGGGGGAGGTGACTGTCAGGGTCAGTCTAACTGATGTCTGCAGAGTTTCTGTTTACCCCGACCGGACGGTCCGCACTGCAGCGTGCCGGGGTAAGAGCAACACATCAGTGGGTGGGCGGCCAAAACGGAAACTTCAGAGAAAGACAAAGCGATGGGTACGGTGACAGCGTTGAGCCCTGGGAGGAACGAGGGATGCGTACGCACAGGAAATCATTGTCTGTGTTTGAGTCATGAATTATTTGGAAATGGCATCGATCCAACCTCGGGAAGTGTGCCGTCATCTGCCGAAAGCAATGTCATCGTTTTGAGGAGCTAAAAGTTAATTTTGTCTCTTGCTCCTGATTCTATTCTGGTGACGCAACAACTTGTCATCGATAATTCATATTAGTCATCGATTCATCTGTTCTGTTTGACGAGCATGGCACATGTCTCCTGAAGTGGGGGCTGCAGACCACCAAAAATGGGTCTGCGACCCGCTTTCAGGTCAGGATCCACCAGTTGAAAATCACTGCTCTTATGGTTTTGGAGAATGTACACGTCCTGTTTATTAATATTAATGAAGATACATTTTTGCATATCATTGTTATTTGAATTAATTATTGGAAATAATCAAATGTAGCTTTAGGCTTTTTATCTGACCGATTGATAATATAATCAACAGATTGATTGATTATAAGGATATTCAAGATCAAATCATTACAACCGCTTGACTTCTGCATTTCCTCCCGTCTCTGGATCAATTTCATGTCCGAAAGAGCAGCTGACCAAAACTAATACTGCAGGAATGCGACCTCTCCATATCAATGTACAGATACTTAACTTTCTGAAATCCAACCCCAATCTCTCCCCCGAATGTGGCGAACAAGCTCCAAAGTACATTACAGCACGACTCTTTCCCTTTTGGCGAGGGTCAGCTGACTTTTCCAGAGCGCGAAACAACAACGAGCTTTACTTCCAGCCCGTATCACATTCCTTCCACCAGATTTCTGCGATGGATTGCAACTGAGTTGATTTAAATAAATTCAAACAACCCAAAATGAGATCAGGCTGCAACGGAATCCACCGACATGTGTTTGCTCAGATACTGGCACCGCGCTGGAGGGAGCGGATCAGTGGTCCAAGGTGAGTTCAGATTGCACACAACTTCCATATCCCAATCATATTTGCTATAATGTGAGCTTTTAGATAATGGGCCGGTCTCCTAAACGCTTGTGGAAATGGTCATTAACATTGACATAAGTGGCTTCACCCTCTTAGCTTCCAAAAAAAAAAAAAAATCTATCTCTGAAATGATCCTAAATCTATATCATTATGGCTTTATATTCTATGCAAACTGGCCATCAGTCCAGCGAGGGGAAATGCTTCCGCGATGGTTACAGAGGGCGTGCAGCGGAGGCGGCGGCGCCGCCAAAGTGCACAAACGCTTCTGTGGCAGCAGAGAAATGAAATAAGAATAATTAAGACTCCGACATGAAGCGAAACCTCCCCGTGCGCCGAGGTCATCGTTTCCCGGCAGCCCTCGCTAACCTACGCGCAAGCGTTTGTGTTCACTTTGGACGGACACATGCAGATCCCGCTCAGATCACTTAGCCAGGTGTGATCGAAGATGCGCATTGACGGCCAATGAGCGCAACACGCTGTGGGGATCGGTTTGCGACACCTGAGTGCAGAGAGAGAGAAAGCTCCAATCGGCTGCACGAGGCCACAGCCAGCTGCATCAGACTGTGGTAATCCAGCAGCCGAGCCTCTTACACCATCGGTGTCAATGTCACAGTCGCCATCTGCAGCAGGTTACTCACACAATGGAGGCATCTTTGGCCTCTCGAACGCCTTAAAGGTGCAGTGTGTACCATTTGGTGACATCTAGAGGTGAAGAGGCATGTTGTGTCGTCACCTCGCCCTCACCCTTCTGAGCGTGCAGGAGAACCTACTTTAGTTGTCATTAGAATTCAAAAGATCTTTGGTATGTCCACTCTGGGCTACTGAAAAAACATGGTGGCGCCCATAGAGAGGAGCCACTCCTCAAGGGAATACAAATGAATGGGTTCATTTAAGGGTAATGGAGAAAAAATGTCAGTATACAATTGTTTTGTAATATTTTTAGAAGTGACACAAAAAATCAAAGTCTTACACAGTGCTTCTTCAATAGATGAGATTTAGAGAGGAAAAGTATAATACTGTATATGAAGGTTGGTGATTCAGCGTTCTCACACTCAAGTTGAATTTGAGAGTTATTGAGAGAAGAACTTTTTCACCTGTTAGCATCAGCATAGGAATGTGTCACCTACTCCTTCCTCTTATATATACTAGGAGCATGAAGACAAACAAAACAATCTAAATTTGTTCCACAAATCCCCCCAAATTCTTAAAGGTGCAGTGTAAGTGTTTGGTCATTTTTTTCACTTCTAAAAATATTACGAAACATTTACATACTGACATTTTCATGAATTCGTAACCATGATAAATGTTCAATTTTTTTCTATTTCCCTAAAACGAGCCCATTAATGTATAGTGGATGTGGAGTGGATGAACTTAACATCCTTTGAGTTTGAATGATAACTACCATAGGTTCTGCTGCAAGCTCAGAAGAGGGTGGGGTGATGTGGATACAACATGCAACTTCACCACTAGAGTTCACCAAATCTTACACACTGAATCTATAATTGGAAAAAGTGATTTAAAATGTTTTAGTATCAGTTCTGTCTTTACTGGAAAGAATTCAATGCCTTTTCATTCTTTGTCAGGCTCCGTGGGAGCCCTGCTTTCACTCCTCATCACTGCAGTGAACACACATAATGCATCCACGCAGCATGTTTCCAATCAGTCCATGTAGCGCGAGGTCACGGGCAGCACCGAGACTCTGTTCTTAACTCCTCAGCCGAGAACAATCGTCCCCCTGCAGGAAAAGATCCGGCTGCACCTCCGACTGACTTTGGCTTCTGGGTCGTTAACAACAAAACTAAAATATCCGGGACAAAAAATGTGATTGTTTTAATGAGAGGGGAGACTCTGCTGCATCCTGGAGACCATGTGCTTTAAATGATGAATAGGTACAATACATGTTCACTTCCCATCACAAGTCTTCACTTTTGCTGCTGTGGCTTCTCGGTTCCGCTCATTTGACCTGAGGAATCCACAGTTTTAAAATTAAAGCAGTAATCACAGCAGTTTGGTAGCCGTGACCTCCCTTATGTAATTACGACATAATCACTTATGATTATTTTAAATATAACTTCTAAAGGCTCGACTTGAGACAAGGATAACTACTTAGAGTTGTTCCCCTCTGTGGCCTGCTCTTTCTCTGACATGTACTTAAACTTTCAGCAAAGCTGACAAAGGCAAAAGATGTGCAGGGGCGGGGGGTTTCTGCTTTTATGTCGTTTTCATCCAACAGCGTTTGTGTATTATGCATGTGCAAATAAAACGAAACAGATCAAGTGCAGAGGACGGAGAGAAAGCATTTTAGCATGTCGTATTGTTTATGTATGAGTGAAGTGAAACGGAGTGAGTGAGGGACGGGGTGAGAGTGTTTATGCGGGGATGTGAAACACAGCGTGGTGATGAAAGAGCCGGGTGAAACTCATGGTCAAAGGCTAAAGAGATTCCGTGGGTTGGCGGGTCAGGGAGAGTCTTGGAGGATTAGTTGGAGTACTCACTCTGCATGCACAGCCCATCGGTGCAGTTCTTGGACTGGAGCACCATGCCCTCACAGTCCTTCCCCCCGTTTTTGGGTGCCGGGGCGCCGCATTCTCTCCTCCTCCAGTGGGTGCATTCTGTCCCACAGGTGGACCACTTACTCCACTCTGTCCACAGGCCATCCACTACCACACAACAAACAGGACACACCAGGACACAGTGAATGAAATGGCCAATGGAGAGGATGAGGACAAACGAGAGGGCGCGAGGGCACGTGGGCGAGACACACACACACACACACAAAGGGCGGAGGCACAAACGGTGAAGTATCAAGTAGCATCGTCTTCTCTGTGTGTATACTTGTTGTGCACCCAACCCTCTTTCCGCCCACTCTTTCTGGGTGTATGGCCATTACGTGTCGTACCTGGGCACAGAGGGTTACACGGCAGCTTCTGGATGCCTTGGCCCTCGCAGATGGCGCCGCCGTTGAGCGGCGCCGGGTTGGTGCAGCTGCGCGTGCGCTTCTGGTAACCGCGTCCACAGCGGCTGTTGCACACAGACCACTCCGTCCATGTCGACCATCCACCGTTGACTGGAACACATGAGAGTAAAACGCGTTACGAGACCAGACCAGAATGGATCTTTCACGACGAGAAATTGTAGATAAGACTTGAGAAAATCAGTGCTCCGGGATAATAACCTGATTTCCTTTGACATAAGCCCTTTTTTTATTCATGTCAGCAGCAGTTACTTTCTATGTTGGCTGCTGTGTTGCATCATGTTTTGCGGTAGCCCAGAATGGACAAACTAAACTCTTTTAAAGGTGCAGTGTGTAAGATTCCTGTCTTTTTTGTCACTGATGGATATAGATGGATGGTCTATCTATCTGTCTCTATGATCTATCTGTCCATGAAAGATCTGACTAGTTCTCATGATAAATTGGGGCAAACACATGTTCTCCGACATGCTTGAAAGAGGAAAGAGAGTCTATCTCTCTTCTGGAGGGTTCATAATTCAACATGCAACTTCACCACTCGATGTCACTAAACCCTTCAGTCTTTGACAAATGAAATATGTATGTAAGCACAAAGATCCTACATTCACATTTGTTTAGGTTTGTCTCTTAACTGGAGTTCATGACAGTTCAATCTTCTGTATTTACCCACTGAAAAATGTGCAAACACTGCAGAGCTTTCTTGTGTTGTGACCCTGAAGTCTCCGGTCGTTACTGTGCCATGCAGCCAGACAGTAAATTCTGCTCCGATCGCTGCATTTTCCATTCGCTGATTCCTCCTAATGCCTCCCTTCCTCTCTCATCCATCTCTGTCAGAGGCTAAATTCAGTGGAGAGTGACACCAGAGCTTGTGGCTGAGAACAAGTCTGTGGCATTTTCGAGACGGAGTAGCCTGGGCCCCCCCGGAGCCTCCGACTTTCAAATATGACATGCTTACGAGTGAAGACCGAAATATTGAACTCATGGGGTAGACCGCCAAAGTCCCAACACTCCTTCTTCTGCTTCTTCCTCACTGTCTGCTCTCTGTCCTCCATGGATTATGTCTCCATTGCTTCTGTCTTCCCCCTGTTTGTTGGCAGCTCGCGCTCTCGGTCCCAGTGTCCTTGCAGTAGCACGGCCTTGAAACCGATGGGTTAAAAACACACTCCCTGTCTCACTCTTTCTTTTTTTTTTTTTTTTAGATTGCTGGTATCAGACAACTCTTGCTCATCCCTTTGGGTTTTTTCAAGCAGCTTTAAGGGGATGTGTTTTTTTTTCTCAAACAGCACAGCCGGGTAGAAATGTGCAAGAGTTCCATTTTGGAAAAGCGGGCCGAAGAAATGAGGAAGGTACTGACAGATCTAGCAGCTTCAGTTTGTTTCTTTTCTTTTCAGAAATAAGTCGACAACAAAGCAGGTTTTTAACATTAATTCCAAATGGAATGTGTTAATTAAGAGAAACCCTTGAAGAGACAGTGATGCTTGTCCCTGAAATCAACTCTTATATTTACAACTTGTGTTAAAACATCGCTCCGACATTAATTCCCGAATGGCCACATTATCCTCAGTGCTCAATATGATTCAACTCAATAGAGCATATGTAAATGTATTTCCTTAGCTGTTAACTCAATTATATCACTGTTCTTGAAAAAGATCAAAGGTCATCACCATGCTATCACTAGCATATCACGAGCAACTATCACGCTGGTGTGGCCCTCGCTGAAAATGAGTTTGACACCCTTGAGTTAGAGAGTCTGCGTGGTCATCAAACTAGCTGTCTTCCCTGCACCGTCTCCTCCACTGGGCTCCAAGTAACAGTCAGGGAGTGCGCGTTCATGGGTTTTGAGGGCGTGGCCTCCACCAGGGGGCTGAGGAGGGTGTGGGATGCACATGTAGTTCCGAGATCTTACTAAATCCCCCATAAAGAAAGTCTGCAGAATCACCGGGCGGCCAACCAGGCACAGGATGAGCTCTGCGTCGGCCCGAGTTAATGGATGTATCAAAACAAGTGAGTCGCTTTGTACAGGAGAACCACTTTCCCGCTTCAAAGGAGCGTCTGCTCCATGTGTCACTTCTCCTGTCTAAAGTAGCCTCCAGCAGACGTGGAGGTTTCAGCTCCACAGTCGCGCTGCGCAGTGACAGTCGCGTTAGATGTTGGGGGAGACAGTGGGTGAGTCTGTGTGAAACCACAACGGGGGGGTGCCTTCATGTACAGCTCCGCCACATCAGCCCCTTGCTACTGTTTCAGAACAGCACAAATCTCCCAATTTCCTTGCACACCTTGAGGCAATGTTGAGTGCTGTGGGTAAAAGAGGGATTTGCTTATGCAGAGAGACTTTGAATTGTGAAAGTTGACTTCTGATTCGAATCCCTCACGTGGCCAATAAGGAGGATGTTTTGGGGGTCATGAGATGTGACTGCGCGTGCAGTTCTATGTGTTCTGTACCGTAGACGATGACTGTGGCCGTGGTGCTGCGTCTCTTGGCCACAATGTTCTTGGCCACACACGTGTAGTTTGCTGTGTCGGAGAGGCGAGCCTGCTTGATGATCAGGTTGTGGTCAATGGTGATGTAGAAGTTTCTGTCGTCCGCCGGATCAATGACCTCCTCGTTCTTTAACCACTCCACCTGCAGCGGAGAGGAGAAGAGGAGGAGGACGATGAAGCACAGACAGTGACAACAGACGAGAAGATGCGAAAGACGGGTCGACCTCATTGGAAAAAAATAAATAAAGATATAAAAGTTTAAACTGCTACAGTTTTCCGTGCCTCTGTCAAACGCCTGAATTAGTGAGCGCCGGGATTAGAGTTGTTCCCGTCTCGGAGGTCCTGCTACGGAAAGTCAATAGCAATCATGCTCTATTTATTCTCCCCGCAGAACAAAGCACAACAGTCACAGCAGCGTAGTCAAACGGCAGGGAAATAAAACTATCCGCAGTCTCTCAGGCCGAGAGCCTCCCGGCCTTTTCCTTACGAGTTCCACATGTTTTAAGCTTTAAACATGACTCATTCTTAAAAGGTGCAGTGTGTAAGATTTCCTTCATTTTTGTCACTTCAACTGGCAGAAAAAAATACGACAGAACAATTACATCCAGTCATTTTCATGATTACTTCGATGTACGTTTGTTTCCATTTGTTTCCCACCAATGTATATCTACATGAGGAGCAGGTCCTCTCTATGGGGGCCGTCATGATTTTACAGTAGCCCGGAAACTAAACATCTGAAGTGTACATGAATAAAAGGAAAGTGGCACATATTCCTACACACTGTTCCTTTAAAATCACTGCAGTCACACTAAAATTCATGTGACACACAGCTGATTAAAGATTATTACAACTTTGAGGTTATGAGTTTAATGGATGTTAATACTTTTTAAGGATCTGTGGGAACTTTTCCAGTCTTTTGCATTACAAAGCCGACCCCAAGTCTCATGCTGAACACCTCTGCAGCCGCTTTGATTTTTTTGAAAAATTCTTGAATATTTCCTGCCTCCCTGGTTTTCTTCAAAGAAGTTGCGCAGTCACGAGGAGGCCTGGCAAACGGCAAACGGCCAGAGCATTGTGACATCCGACGAGAAGCACGGCCTGATAAGAGATAAGACACCGGGGAGCAGCACAGGCGCAGATAAGAAGGATGTTTATAAAGGCTCTTTCTCACGAGAGATAAAGTATCCCTCCCCCAAAAAGTGGGGCAATAACCTGATATGAGTCCTGCTGAGACAAAACAGCCTCAGCTCACTATTGTTCGCTGTGGGATTTCTTGTGAAACAGCATAGAAATAATAATGTTGTGGTGCAGACATGTAAACACTGGGCAGCACCAGTACTGTAGGACGTTTCTCAAAGCAAAAAGATGGGGCTGATTGTGAGACACACACACACACACACACGCACCACCAGCGACTCCAGCATCTGTGCTAGCGTTTAGCTCAACTTGACAGATATCAAAGATGCCATCAGTGTCACACCTCGGCAAAGGCTGCCTGCTCTCTTATCCAGTGGGAAGACACTACAGAGGCTGAGAGGAAAATCTATTCACTGCTTCACTTCAAAAGTATTTTCTTGCACTTAAGGTGCAGTGTGTAAGATTTGGTGACCTCTAGAGGTGAAGTTGCATTTTGTATCCATCACCTCAGTGGTCGACTTCGCGAGTGTGATATACAGTGAGGCCTCTGCTGATTCGCTGCTTATGAGTGTTTCCCTCCATGAACATGGATCAGCGGAATTAATCGCTGGGAGCGGGGAAGGAGAGGATTCCCAATCCGGCCATTTGCGAGGTGAGATTAAACCTCACTCTCACATGAGCACAGAGCAATAAGAGCAAAAGGGCACAGCAATGGTTGCAATGTATAGGAGATGCATTCGACTTTGTGGAACCAATATTCAGCCCTCAATAAAATAATATTGTCTTATTATGCTGCATTACTTTCAATATAGGACTAGAGCTGTAAACGGTCCAGCGTGTGAGATTTGAGTGAAATGATTTCATTTTTTATTGGCAGAAAGGGAATATAGAAACATTCATATGGATGTTTTGCTAATGATCACGATCATTTGAAACTATGAATTGTTGTTTTCATTACTCTAGATTAAGCCCCGTATTTCTACGTGAGAAACAGAAGCCGCCATGCTGCATCCAAGCGGCAACCTCCGGTGAAGACAGATGAGGCCAATAAGGAAGTGGAAACACTTGGGTGGCCACTTCAAGCTGATTCCTAAAGCCAGTCGATCCCTATAGACTCCCGTGTTACAATGGTCAACTCTAGAGCTGAATTAGACATGTTTAATGTCTGGTGCAAACTACGGTTTTGGTCTTAATCAGTTCCCATGACAACTGCATGGAGCGTGATTTTTTTTCTAACTTGCTTATTTCTATTCTAGGGATGTTTGAAATTGTGTATAATTAAGGGTGTGGCATCTTGACTGACACCTGGACCGACCTGGCACGTACTGCGGTTCATGCATAACCATGGGCCCCGCCCACAGCTCTGTGTCTGCTCCGCCTCTTTGCCTGTTTTTGGATGAACCAGGAAGTAGGAGGAGTTAGGCATCGGCAAGATAGCGACGAGCGACTCGCCCACAATGAACAAATTGACAAAAGCACTCGGCAGAAACCATCAGGTGACGTCACGGATGCTACGTCCATCTTTATATACTGTCTATGGTTCCACCACTATGTTTTTACTGTAGCTAAGATTGATTTGAGTTTCAATGATAACTGATTGGTTCTTTGACTGTGCACTCTTGGAAAGAAATTGATTTGAATTGCAGGATTTGTCCTTTAATGGCCACAATCTTATCTCATTTCTAATTCTTCTTCCCTATTTTATGAAAATATTTTTACTCGTATTCTAAATCATCTAAACACACTGATCAACAATCAATTCTGATCAGAGACCAAGACCTGTGTATTCAGGTATGTCACATGGCTCTGAAAGTATTCTTTGCTCTTTTTTGTCAGGGAGCGCAACTCCACTAAAACAAACAGAGATGATGCAAACAGGAGAAACTATAGTTTTGTTGACATGATAAATATCTTGTCTGTCGGTGCTAAAAGCAGCGAGTGCTGGGCCATGAGTGAAAGGTCTGATCTCGTGGTGGAGATCGACAGCGATGCAAAAAGGCGGTTAACCAATTTTGCCCCAATCACAGAGGCAGCCTCTCAAAACGCATCACGTTCACATGTCAAGTGCACTTTTAAATGAGGAGGTAATTAAAAATTGAACAAAAGAGCTTTTCAGTGCAGACGGAGGGGGGTGGGGGAGGGAGACGGCGTGACGACGAATAGAGAGTGGCGGCAACTTGTGTCAGGAGTGGGGACGTGTGAGCGGGAGAGCAAAAGTGAGCAGGAGTTCAGCCATCATTTATTCTGCAGCGACTATAATTAGGGCTCATTAATAAAAGCAGAGATGAAAAGGTATACGCCGATTCACACACTATCCGTATCAAAAGATCTCAAATGATAAAAAGTCTGCAAAGACTGCATCCTTCTCAGTCCAACTTTCTCCCATGGCAACAGACTCAAGCATGTACAAAGAAACACACACACACACAAGCACACGCATGCACGTGCGCGCACACACACACACACACAGCTTGTTAGCGCCTGATTGGCAGGGAAACATCCGGGGAGGTAATTGGCACATTTCTTGTCATTAACAAAGTGAAATTACCACATGTCAGCTGTCATTTAGAGTGGAAGTCTTCCTAAGTTGATGGAGACGGTAAAGACAGACACCCACAGGGAGGAAGAGGAGGGGGTGACACACACACACACACACATCTGCTCGGACAGGCACACGAAACAGGAGGTGTCATAAAAGTAAGAGGGGGGAGAGGTCCAAACCATAGACTGAACATCAAGATGGACGTGACATCATCCGTTGGTTTCAGCGGAGTGGTTTTATGGCAAATTGTGAGCGAGTCCCTTGTCGCCATCTTGCTAAATCCTAACTCCTCCTGGTTCCCTGTTCATTCAAAAACGGGCAAAGAGGTGGAGCACACGTGGAGCTGTGGGTCGGCTCGTGGTGCCCCCCCGCACAGTTGTCATGGAAACAAATGTGACTGATTGAGACCAAAACCGAAGTTTGTACCAGACTTTAAATATGTTTAATTCACCTCTGAAGTTGACCATTTTAACCTGGGAGTCTATGGGGATTTGCTCCCTTTTGGAGTCAGCCCCCAGTGGTTACCCTGTGAACTGCACGTTTTTTTTTTACTTCCTATTGTGCTTCATCCGTCTGCACCGGAGGTTGGCCCTCGCAGTAACCGCTGTGCTGAAATATACACAAGACGTCATCGCTGGAGACTGACGGAGAGAGTAAATATGGGGGAGAGGTTTACAAAGAGGTGACTGTCTTGAAGAGGTTAAGATGAGTGAAAGGGGAGGAGGAAGGAAAAACGGGGGGTAAACAAAGAAGAAAGAGACCCAACCGAGTAGAGAGAGGTTTTCATCTCTCTCGAGCTCTGGAAAAATCACCGGGCCAGGATCTATTTGCAGGAGGACAAAAAAGAAAACAGGAAATGAAAGAAAGGGAACGTGTCAGAGGAGATGCTGTACAGTGTGTAGGTGGGAAATCAATGATACTGATGTGTGTGTGTAGTGTCGGCATAATAACAACAAGTGTACACTACATCGCAGAAACCATGTGCAATGGTGCCCTGATTAAGTAGCGTAATCAAGAAGATGGACGAGCTGTAAGGCAGCTTGTCAGCGTCTTCGTTAAAGCTGCAGTGGATTGTGGGAAGTTTTCCTCATGATTTTGCATAGGTTGCTTGATTTGTGAAGACGGAGGCCACCGCCGAAGATGCATTGTTTTAATCTTTTTGCTTGGCTATTTTTTTAAAGGGACTATTCATAATTTTGACACTGGTCTGTTAACAACAGCAGGTGGCGGTATAATAGGCGCTCTAGTATCCTCCCAACCAACAAGTGCTCCACCGTATTTGTTTACTAGATAAAACTGGCATATATTGTACATTCATAGTGAGAGCAGTGCATCCAAACATCATATTTAGCAATGGAGCACTACGTTAATATAATTACTAAGATACAAACTGACAACTCCATAAGAAAGGTTGTGATGTCCGACTGTTGTGTGTCCAGTAGTGGGGCCTGATTCCTGGTTAGATTGCAGCGTTACCACGAGTAAACAACAATAAACACCATATATACACAAGAAATATTACCTCAAGATCAGTAAACACAAATATACTCCAATGAATCTACACAACCTCCTTTTAGAACAAATTAACTAATTCAGTCCTTAATAATCCTTAACTCGTCTCGTGGTCAAAGCCTTAGGTGGCTGAGGTGGCTCATGACTCACTCTAGTGGTGAAAAAATGGCATTACGAATGGCTTGGGCCATTTTTTCAGTCTCAAGACAGACGATGATAATGATGACGATTATTTCTAAACAATAATAATACTTGTGTGTATTTTCTGAATCTTTCACGCTAAAAACAACCTGAAATCCTAAATATAAATAGCTAACTTGGTCAGGAATGGTTGCTTATAAATCTGCCTCTTTAGCTGCTAAACCCTGAGCCACATTCACCAGGCTACAGTTGACTTTGTTTTTCTGCTAGTTGGATCTGCATGTTTTTTTTTTAGCTCAGGCAGCTGCTCGCCTTGGACAAAAACGACACTGACGCCAGCGATGGAAATCATCCAAAACAAAGTTTCACCAACACAACAAGTAGAGCTGAGGAGAACCGCAAAGTCTGGTGTCAATTCTCCGCAAGTTAAATCATGTAAACTACGGGTATTATTACAAAAATATCAACTGCAGATGACAGATTAATTCATTTCCTTTCTGTTTTCCAGTTTCCTAATCATATGTCTGACATCATATCCTGAACTGTAAACTGGATCTGGGCAATTGCCTAGTGATTAAGATGTAAAATGAAAGCACACATACAGCATATCCCTGAGGTCCAGTGAAGGAGCCCAGCATGATGGCCTATATATTCTTTAAAGCAGTGGATCTCGAATACTCCGGGTTCGGAACCCACCATTACCGATTAATGACAGGCTGTGACCCAAGTCGAATCGAAAATCTTCAAAATGTATCTTCTCAAATGTATCTAATGAAATGATGGTGTAGTTTGGGTGTCCACAGTCCATTGCAGTTGGGACTGTGAATAATCCCCTTCAAAATAAAAGCAAATTATACATTTAGGTGATTAAAGATTCCTAAAAATGTCAGTATGTAATTGTTTTGTAATATTTTGTGTAATATTTAAGTGAGAAAAAAGATCGAAATCTTACACACTGCACCATTACGAAAACAAATGCTGAAATGCAGGAACAATTTCTGACTGATCTAAGAGAAATCATCATTGGTCAGAGCGCTGTTTGATACCGGACATTTTGACTCACAGGGCCACCGTCGCTTTACCCAGGCTCGGAAAGCGAGGGCGTGAGATGGAGCTTCTATCCCTGCAGCCCAAAACCAATCAGCCAAAAATATGGAACAGCCTGTATACAATCTACTCACTTATTAAGATCCAGCACAAGGCAGAACCATTTATTACTCATCCCTGTTGTGTCAAAAATAGAACGTGGGGGTGGTGAAGGATGTGAAAAGCAAGAACAGGGAAGTGAAGAAAAAAAAATGTTGCACGGTGACATACGAGATTCCTCTTGCAGAGAAGTCATTATGAGCTCTCCTGCTTCTCCACGTGAAGTCTAACTATCTACCTGATGTAATTGATTAATTCCCTTTTTCCCCCCAGCACATCTCCGCTCCAGGCTTGAATGACACACCTGGAAAATGAGCCACAAAAGGTTACAAACTGATAATTCAATCATTCACTGCGCGACAACAAACCACATGCCCCACGTCTGCCTGCATGACAACGACGGAAATGTGAGTCGTAGAAATATTAACACGCTGGAGCTCAACAATGGCGCGAAATCTCGGACGGGATTTTGGAAAATGTTTGTATGACTGGTCTGTTTGTGAAGGGCGTATGAGGAGGAGCGGCAGCGGGAAGGGTGAGGTAACAGAGGTGGAGTCCGAGTGGTCACTACCATCGGTGTCCGTACACATGACTGATCACTGAGACCGGAGCCAGGAGTAATAACCTCACCCGGCTCATTCCTGCCTGAAGCGCTACACAGTGAGCTGAGGGAGAACAGCCCATTTCTTAAACTCGCTCCAAGGACAGGCAGACACTTCCGAAACACAGCTCTTTCTGTTTTCTACCCTGCACTTCATGCACCTCTTAAAATACACGATTCCTACAATCCCTCAGCATCACTGCAAGTGTATAGCGGAGGATGGATTTCACCACACTCGCCCTTTTTTTAAGTCTTTTTGTCTGAGAGGTTTCTTATCAATGGCTTTTTTTAAAAACAAAATCGCACTTGAAATTTGATTGTGAAGGGTGGATTTCAAAATCAGGGTGACCGTTTTGTTTTTTAAGGACACTTGTTCATATTCAGGTTTACTTGGAGGCTTCCAGAGAGAGGACCCCCCTCCTCATGTAAATATACATTAATGGGCTCATTGAAGGGTAATGGAATAAAAAAAATGTAGGTGATTATAAATTGATGGAAATGTTAGTATGTAATTGTTTTGTAAGTCTTACACACCACATCTTTAAGTCTACTCTGATCGGTCGGCTGGTACATTAGATTGTGAATGCACGTCCACTTTAATTGATATTACAAAAACGTAATGCAAATGTACCCAAACTACACCAAATAGTTTAGGTGCTTGATAAGCAGAATTTTCTTTGGAGTCTGAAATTTTTCTTCAGACTTTGGGCTTTTGAGCTTTGTAGAACTTTGACATACACAAACACGATTGAGCGCACCAGAGGAAAAGAGAAAAATCTCTTTTATGCAAAAATGTTTTGGATGTTTTCCTGTGTGGGTGGATTTATTTACAACCTGAATGCAGAGTAGCATGGCCCTCACATGCTACCTGATATGAATTATTAGATACTAAACTTCAGCACATCATTGTGGAAGCTTTTTAAGATGGAGAAGTGTGCGATCTGCTCCCCGAGTCTTCCTGCCTCCAGAAAAGCAAAGTGGGAGGGTTTGGTTCAGTGATAGAGGTCAAATCTATCAATATCCAGTACAACCGTTAGAATAACTGCAGAACCGTTTTAAATTGAAACAGATGCAGTTTATTTGGCCTCAAAGCATGGATTCTCTCATTTATGCCACATTCCCAAGTTACATGAGACCACCACTTCACACTGAGGAAAACATCCTTTCAACAATTTGGGTAACTTAGAGAAATATACTCAGAATTGTACACACTATTTGCAACTGAATCCAACTATGACAAGCTGTTAAGGACTTTGGAGCAAACTCAAGCAATGGAAATCGGGTTTTCAGTCAATATATTTGTCTTATAGCCCAGTGATTCCCATGGTGGGTTGTGGCCCAAAAGGGGGTCTCGAAACCATTTTAAGTGGGTTGCAGGCCTTTGATTGGGAAAAAGATATCAATTTTATTTTTTTAAATTTTATCTATGCATTGGAGTGCCGTCTATTCACTCTCCTTAATGTGCGATGGTGCCCTGTAATGCAGACAGAGATAGAAGGAAAAATGCAAGTACAACACTGACTACATGAAATTTGGAGTTTCAAAAATACATTTGTTGTGTTCACCTTGTGTTATTATTCAAACTCAAAAGAATTGAAAGAGGAAATGAATCGTTTTTTTTTACTTGCTAAGTTTTATTTGATCAACCTTAGAATTTACGCATATTTGAAGGCATGGCTTCTACGACTTGGTGCGAACTGTGGATGATGCGACAGCAGCATGGGCCCAGCCCCAGCTCCGTGTGTATTCCGCCTCTACGCCCGTTTTTGAATGAACCGGGAACTAGCACGAGTCAGGATTCGGCAAGATGGCTACGAGTGACTCGCCCACAATTTGCTTCAAATTCACGGGTGATGTTACGGACGCTGTGTCCATCTTTATACGGTCTGTGGTTTAAACTCTGCTTGCAGACATTGTACTATCACTGCTTTGTTCCCAAGTACCTTTTACATGACATCTTGTGGTTACACTGAGCAGCTGAATACTTTAGCTCGACCTTCCAAACCAAGCAAGTAGGAGAACCTTGAATGTGGAGGCTCTCAGTTACTCTAAGAACTAAAAAAGGAGTTTGTCCATTCTGGGCTATTGTAAAAACAAGGTGGTGCAAACATAAAGAGCTCATTCTTGGGAAATGGAAACAAGCCGTCCATTAAATTTATTACACACTTAGAATAATCACTTTATATTCGGTAACTGCTCGTAGAAAAGGAAAATTATTCACATAACTCTTACTGTTGTGATATACATTACTTTTTTTTTTTTAAATAAAAGCCAGTGCTATTTGAGGTAAAGGCAGAGGCCAGTGGTTATTAGAGTAAATCACAGCCTCTGCATAGGAATACTGCAGTGATTGACAGGTGAGTGCCTGAAGGGCAGTCTTTGGTTGGTTGCCAGAGGGATTTGGTCTGGCCTACTGACACCTCCTTTCCCATGGGTAACCTTAATGAAAACACACTTCCTGTTCCGCTGGGCACTGAAGTGTTGTTACTCTTGACATTCCTGGCCTTGTTCGAAAAATACACTGTGCACCTTTTTTTTCTTTTTCTTTTTCTTTTTTTTTGACGTGGAGGAAGCACTCAGCTATTTCTTGACAAGGTGACCCGACGAGCCCATGTTTGCGCTTTGCCTTTGCTTCGCCTGTGAAGTGGAACCGGGCCTGAAATCACCAGTAATCACTGACATTTGATGTGCCGGCAAGGTGGATGCTGCAGCTTCAGAAAGCGCCACGGGTCAAGATATTTGGGTTATATTACAATTTACACCATAACACTGAATAATGACCGTCATTATTGCTACATTTAGTCAATACTAAAAAAAGGAAGGGAACATGATTTGAACTTTATAGCAAAAAGCTCTTGAATGAACTCCCTGCTCCAGCTGTCTGAGTTCATCTGACTCAGTTTCCCCGGATGAGAAAGTGTGAAGTAAAGATCTTTTTGTTTCCCGGTTTCTTTTCCGTAAAGCCAACGGACTTAATCGTGACAGTGGGGCCCCTTCCCCGCAGAGCATCAATGACTCGTTACTCATGATAACACGGCAGGACCCTGGCTGACTGAGGAGATGCTTGAATTAAAATCCTGCTTCCATGGAAACCCGGGCCCGGCAGCTCACAGTGCTGCATCACCTCTGAACCCTTGTATTTCTCTCAAGGCTGTGACAAGTGCTGTGAAGTGGAGCTAGAGATGGAGGGCATGGTGGGGGAAAAGGGAGAGGAACAATAAAGCTGCAATCTTTCACAAAGGAGATTCGAGTCCATTTTATGAGCTTGCCACAAATTCTTGAGTATGAAAAGAGGCCACTGTTACCTCCGCAGAGGCCCTTTAGTTGCCGATGAAAGCGCGTCATGGAGTTATTCAAAGCAGAAGATCAATGCTGAGCTGATGGAAAGTCCTCCGTCCTTCATCTGTACATTTATTACTCAATCCCTGGGCACCAAGCATGAGCCCGCAGAACGCAGAGACTGTGCATCCAGGGCCTTTCCAGCTCAATCAGTCGCAAAACCAGTCCCATGTTCCATCTGCTCTTGATTAGCTACAAAGACATCAAATTTTCATTGCCATAAAAATGTGTAACAATGACTTCTAGGAAGGCCTGGTGATTGTCTAATGTATTCAGACTGTACAAGACGTTCGGATGACTGAATCGTTGTGCTATTTCAGAAAACCTCACCCACAGAGTTCCAGTCCCCACAAGGCCAAGGTTCCACGAGTAATGGTCACGAGTAGAGCCAAAATAAATGCCTGCTGCTTGTTTTCTTTGTGCATGTGTGAGTGTGTGTTCCGTAACTCGGGGGCTGTGTACTTGTGTACTGTTAAAAACCAATGTACAGACACAACTAGCGAAAACAAGAACGGGACAGTCTGATGGGAACCGTTTTGTGCGCTGAAAAGTTGCCACATCATCACAGGAGCAAATCCTGATTATTCAGCATCATGTGAAGTTTTTCAGGGCGACCGCCCCCACACAACGTCAACAAAGACTCCAGACCACTCGAACAAAATCGCAGGATGTCATTACTGCGGTAAACCGTCCCGACAACCGACAATGTAAATCATCCGACGGGTGGAAAGACAAAGATGGAACACAAACAGCACGGTGATACTTTGTAATGTGAGACTGAAACTAATTGCAACTGACTTTGCTTTGATTCAGCACCACACGGGCTGTCGAGATTTGAAGTTGTTACTTTGGTAACCGGGCATCAAAAACAGCTGCAGGCATTTGGCTTTACAGTTTATCTCTGCTGAGCAGTTTCGTAAATGGTAAAAGAAAAACCTTGAACTGTCAATGCGGACAATCCTCGAACTATGACGATGTCAGCTGGGAAGCAACTCTACAGCAAAACGTTTTTTTTGCAGGAGCAACAGCGACAACAGGTAATAGCTCCCTGCACTTCTGTGAAAACCTGGAGGCGTGTCAAACCTGAAATCGCAGTTTTGAATAATTCATATTCCAGCAGGAGGAAGCAGAGAAGCCTGGCTTCTTCTCCCAGTTCATTGACAGTGAGTTCTTTTTCTGCCAGCTGGTTCTCCACATCCATAACCTGAGTCTCGCTTTGGGAACCACGTTGTTCAGAGGTTGCATTTCGAGATATGCAGTGGTGCAACAACACTGCCCCATTTGATGGCGCCAACCTGTCCCATGCTGCAGAGCATTTTGATGACAAAGAGGTAATGACACTGACGAGCAATCAAAAATGCCTGATGCTTAAATATCAGACTTTTAACATGGGAGTCTATGGGGATTTGCTCCCTTTTGGAGTCAGCCCCCAGTGGTTACCCTATGAACTGCAGGTTTTTTTCACTTCCCATCGTGCTTTATCCGTCTGCACTGCAGGTTGCCCCTCAGTCACAGCTATAGTGTCTATGCGATGGAATGTAACTGGTCACATGTGCGCAGGTTAATGTCCTTGTATGAGCAAATATGTGGCAATGCAGTCCACGCACAGTGTGTGTCTGTGTGTGTGTCCCCCTGCTCGTCCTCTCCTTAAAGGAGCCGCCAAAGGAGACGTGTCACAGAGCACAGTATCCGACAGAGTCACCGAGTTTTAACATAGGCACTGCGAGAGTTCTTGGTTTTATAGCTCAGCCACAGCCTTCCATCCCACCACAGCCTCTACCTCGCTATAGGCCAAAGCCTGTAAAGGAGCCACAGAGCGAGCTGACAGCCCTCCGGAGGCCCGGCAACAACCCACTGGATCCAACCCTGACTAACCTCAACAACTCCTCTCCCCCTGCCTTCAGCCTCTCTCCTCCTCTCTCTCTGTATTTATTTGTCACAGGGAGGGTGAAATATGACAGATCTTTCCTTCACAATGGCTGCTACACATTTCTGCCGTTTCATATTCAACCACAGAGCCCATCTGCTTTTTTTCCAAGGTTTTTTTCCTCTGGCGGGCTTGTGTGAGAAAAGACCTGACAAACACAGATGAAAAAAAAAGGAAACGGCATAAAGTTTTGTACCCGTTTCCCAACTGAGGCAGCTGTGTTTGAGTTGAGGGAAAAAATACTTGTGGAAAGAAGCTGTGTCCTTTTTCGAAGCCATGAGGTAAGTGTAAGTGATTAAAGAGGCTGAACGTGAGCTTTAGTACATGGACAACATTCAATTCCATTGAAGGAGGAAAAGTACAGAAAATGACGTATAAGGGAAAAGTCTAAAAACAGATTTGGTGTTTTTTCCAAATAAATATTATCCTATATTCTGACTTGACATCATGAAACATGAGATATTTTGGTCCAATCATGAATTGAGTGCTGTATTGTGAGTTTGGCAATGAATAATTTCGAAAAAACTGATTTGCGGATAGATGAGAGAAAAAGGGTCTTTGAGAATAAAATCATTGACTGGTTCCATTTCCAGCTGGATTCATCGGATTTTTGCAAGCAGTCTGTAGACACATTTTAAAAAGCAATCGATTTTTACTCTTTGTTGGGATCTTACTTACACTAGTCATTTTTGTCACTTGTCAACAGTCTCAGATGTTGTAGTTTCCTATTATTGTTGATTGGTAAACTGCTCAAAGCAGATGTAGGGAAGAGTCTCAAAGTCGAGTATCAAAGGCAAGTCATTTCAACAGCCTCTGAAAGTGTTCATTGGCAATATAGTTACACCCTCTGCGGGAGAACATTGAGATTTTGACAAAAAAAGTATCCGGCACCACTTAAGGCCAATGAAAACTCTTATGAAACATTTATGGCGTATAGTGGGCGGAGCTTTGGCCCAGATATCTACATTGTGCTCCAGAACCTCACTGACCGTAACCCTCAGAGGGCAAGTCAGCTGAGGCTGGATATTACGTAACAATTCAAAAACAGCTCGGACTGGAAACTAATGCATCGCTGAGAACCCCATTAATTTGAAGTCCCTTTAAAGTCTTCATCTGCGTTGCCAGAGCAACCTCACATCAGCAAAAGCCAAGATGTGCCATGATTGGACTCCAGCTGTGTCTTTAATCACCAACCCAGGATTGACTGGCAGACCTCAGACGGGGGGGTTGGAATCACCAACTGTACGGATGTTAGTGCAGCACTATCTCTCCCGAACCCGGGTTTCGTGAGGAGAATCTGACGAGTGCCCGTCGCCGAAACCTTCGTCCATTTAGCCCGTCAGCACTTTCAGCAGAGGATAAATGCTGTGCAGTTCCACTCACTTTAACTCAGCTTTTCCAGGTCAATCACAGCCTTTACAGAGTTCAGTCCCTCCACCACCAGCTAGGGAAGAAAAACACCAACCCCCCCACCACCCATCAAACCACCCCTTTCATCTTCTATTTATGTTCCTGCAATCTCGACTGAGCCTTTTCAAACACAGCTATAACAGTGTTGTACTGTTGGGCAGGGGGGGAAGTGGAGCACGCGGGAGATATTGACTGAGCAAAGGTGACGCAGGGACACAACTGGTCTTTTCTTTTTTCTTACGCGGATAATTACCTCTTTTTTTTGACTGAAGCGACTGGCCAGCAACATTCAGGAAATGGCCAAACATTCGAAATAACACAGACAGTGGTGGAGGAATATAGAGCTCTTCTCTCTACACTTGTGCGCTGATGTGACGGATTCAAATATTTCATTACAACTTCTAAAATGGGCAAACTTCAGGGCAAGAGGACCAGTCTGCAATCAACAGTTTTTAATTTGGCATGAGGGGAGAAACCACACCAGAACATGTATAAATATACCTACTAAATATACCATCACGTGGGAAGTGGACACTTCAGTTTCCTATGTTAAACACAGAAGGCTCTTCTGTGGAAAACAACCCAAGAGCTTCTCATGAGAAGTTATTTCGATCTAAGGCAAAAGCTTTTGGAGCATCACAAATGTCTTTAAGTTGATGAATGATAAAACACTTCAAAAATAATTATACACTTCTTAGGTTAGGATTGGGATTACAAAACAATGATATATTGACATTTTTACAAATGTACAAACACCTCAATGCATGACTTGCTTTTACATGACCCAAAAATGAGCCCTTTAAGGCTCACCAAATCTTACATACTGTACCTTTAATAGAAGTATGAAAGGTTAATTGATATCTATTACTGAGGTTGCCAATTGAAGCTGAATTCCCCTAACATCCAAGTATGTAGGAGGAACTAATAAACCACACAACATTCATCATAAACCTAAAAGGGTTGGTGGCCTCTGTAGAAACAACCTGCTCCCCTGAAAAATAAAGGGCTACTACGCTTCCATTTCCACAAATGGAAATTTAAATAATTGATGTAAATCTCACACAATGGACCTTTAACAGCTGTGACTTGGTGAGTGAAATGATTGTTAATATATCTTACCTCAGCCGCCGGGATGCCTTCAGGTGGCCGACACTGAAGCAAAACCTCTTGTTCTAGCAACACCTCCTTCCCCAGAGGTTCCTGGTCAAATGTCTTCCTCAAGTCTGCAATAGACACAGACAGGAAAATGATAAGGTGCATCGGTGTTCAACATTAATTCATCCATTATGAAGAGAACAGTGTTGAGGGCTTTGTCGAACACTGTCGGCCGAGTGAAACAACAATAGTCTTTGTAAATCATTTAAAAAAAGGAAGAGCAAGGTAACTCAAAAACAGCACTTCACCTTGTACAAAAAGCAACAGTGTGTACAAAAATAGAAGGAGCAGTGACAGAGATGTATTCTTCTTTTCCATGTCCCTCACCCTCAGTGCACCTGAAAAGATAAATGGTCTGAGGTAGATGGAATGGAGACGGGGCAAAGGGGGATCACTTGCTCTCCAATGAAAAACCAATATTTTTGTGTTGTGGGAGCCCTGATGGAGTAGTGCAGGGCAGGGATAGAGGAGCTGACAGGGCAGGATTACTGGAGGTGTCATGCTACACTGGAACCCAAAGCCCATTAGACATATTTCATCACCTGCCGCACTGACGGAGACAGGAAGAGGGAGAGGGAGAGGAGCAGGGCAGAGTTAAAGGGGACGTACATGAGTAGTTGGGAACTTCAGTCACAGCAGAATTCAATCGAAAATCAGATCACATCCAAACTCCACTTATGATGTCTTTGTTTGTAATATTCTTCATTAATTCTCATTTTACAAACATATTGAGTCGAAAGTATCAACGCGCATAGAGAAGTTACACCAGCATTTTGTTCAGCATGTTATTCTTGTATCAAACAACCTTATGTCATTTCATTTATTTACAAGACAGCATGTCGATTCTGTCCCTACATGGTTGCAGTTTCAATTCTCTCCCGCTTCAGTAACGTTCTCCCTCTTTGGTTCCCTTTTAACTGGTTTGAGAGAAAACACCAGGCTTCTCATGGAGCCGGAGCCGGAACATAGAAGTGCGCCGCCTCCCTGCCAGCGTGAAGGCCCTGTGTGAGAACATGGAGCATGTTGGGCTTCTGAGGGCGACCGAGATCAAAGCCACAGCCGCCACTGTTCACAATTATCTATTGCATTTCAATGGAACTTATATAGATGACTTAAATCAAGCAACAGGTGGCCAAAAAAATGAATGGCCACAGCATGCAAGAATATTCATGTAAATGCTCATTTATTCACAAAATTCTATGAGTGTAAATCACGAGATATCTCAGAATAATTTGGATTATTCAAAGATTCATCCCATCTGTTGAGGTTGCTGTAAATGTGCAAAGGTCTCTGCCATTGACTGTAAAATACAAAAAGGAAATCAAAGCAGAAATGAACTGAGGTCATTAGACAAGGGCAACAAAGGCGACAAACTGAGATGAAAATGATACCTGCTCTATAATTACAAATGTGTGATATTTCATCCATTCAGCTCTGAGGAGGAAGGGTGCAAAGAGTGAGAGAGGTGTTGAGAGCCTCTCAGAGTTTCTGATAAAAAAAAACTCAAATACATCTGTTTCATCCTTCCACCACCTCCTGTGTCCATGGAAACCAACCCGGCGATGACCCCACGATACAGCGACTCAATCTGTTCATGCGGTGTGGTGATATTTCCTCATGGAATGCAGTTATTGTGGAAATGGATTGCTGTGGATGTAGTGCACTAAGATACACATTTATAATGTTTGTTGGCAACAGCCATTTAGTTTTCAAATTCAAGGCTTTCTAGATGGTCACTGAAAGCACCTGCACATCTACAAGGACACGGACCAAGTGCCCAAACTGTATCACAGTAAATAAATGCTCCGCAGCATCCCGACCATAGACAGCATATAAAGATGGATGTGGCGTCCGTGGCGTCACCCGTTGGTTTCAGCAGAGTGGATTTGTGGCAAATTGTGGGCGAGGCCCTTGTTGCCATCTGAATCCGAACTCCTCCTGGTTCCCGGTTCATTAAAAAACGGGCAAAAGGGCAGAACACACACAGAGCTGTGGATGGGCTCGTGGTGCCGTCACCTCATCCGCGGTACGTGCCAGGTCGGCTCGGGTGTCAGTCAAGAGACCACGCCCTCAAATGTCTAGAGCATAATTCACCCCCTGTACAGTCACAGGAAAACATCTGACTGAGGCCGAAAATCGAGGGTTGTACCAGGCTTTAAACATGTTTCATGTTCGACTCTATGGGGTCTATGGGGATTTGCTCCCTTTTGGAGTCAGCCCCCTGTGGTTATCCTATGAACTGCACGTTTTTTCACTACCTATTGTGCTTCATCCGTCTGCACCGGAGGTTGCCTCAGACTTCAGTGCATGTGTAAATCTATATACATTGTAAGCACAGAGCATGTGGTAATTCTCACAAATTTATTTCTCATAGACATTATCACCCACAATAAAAAGAGACTGAATTTACAGATTTCATCACCTGCTTTCTTTGTTAATACAAGCAAGGCGAGACATAATATTGAAATAGAGACTTTTCATTGTTCAGCTAACTGTTTCAGGTCCCCTACAGGAGGAGACTAGATCATGTTCCCATTACAGAGCACACCATCAGACACCCACACGCCCTACAGATACCTATCAGCGATTTTTTTCCCATCTTGAAAAATGACTCTTAAAATAACAAATTAAATGAGAGATTGTCCCAATGCAACCTGTGTTTGTCTTCAGGGGGGGAATTCGTGAGAGCTCCCATAATTTTTAATGTCTTATAAAAGCTGAACGGGTGACTGTTGAATGGAAAGTAGTTTCCATAAATGTCCGGTATGAAATTAAAAGACAGAATGACTGGAGGGACGGAACTTCGTGGAATTTGATTCATGGACAAAGACGATTGTTTGGGGAGGAGAGCCGCGGAGGGAGAAAGGAATGGAGGAGGGAAGGATAGAAGGAAAGGAATTGAATAGAGAAGGGGGGAAGGATAGGAAAAGAAAGAACAAGAAAGAAGGAAAAAGTTCATGTAAAAATTCAATGTTTTAAATGTCATTCAAGATCAAAAGATGTTAAGTATGGCCATTCTGGGATACTGTAAAAATAGGGTGGACCCACTCCTGGTGTAAAAACACATTAAAGGGCTATTTTAGGCTTATGTAAAAAGTAAGTCATACACTGGGGTGTTTATACATTTGTAAAAGATAGAATTGATTTGTAATTGTATTGCCATAGATATCGAAGACACAAAAAAAAGAACAGAAATCGTACACACTGCACCTTTAATGTATATTTACATCAGGAGCGGGTCCTCTCTATGGGGTCTGCCATGTTTTTACAGTAGCCCAGAGAGAACATAATAAACATCTTCTGAGCTATATTGGCCCCTGAGGGCCACCATCGGTTCTAAAGGATAGGGTGAGGTGAGGGATACAACACGCACCTTCACCACTAGACCAAATCTTTCACACTGCACCTTTAACCTTACAGAGAGCACTAAATACTAGTCACACATGCAATTGCTTTTGAGATGCTGATGCGGGTGTGACTCATGGTTCTAGCTGATCCACTTGTTGAACTGAAAATCAAACACTTGTGCTGATGGCACTGTTTCGTTTCTCCCCCAATCAGGATTTTTCAAACTTTACGAAACTCAGCACGTAACATGCAAACCATTATCATTTAACTCGGGGAACTTTTATTGGCTGTGGGTTTAAATCACGGCCTCTCCTGTGGAGTCTTGTCCTCTCCTCACTTCTCGTAAAAGCTTCTGCGGGACACTGCAGGGCGTGGGACCAGCTGAGGTGACATTCCTGCGGGAGCCAACACCGTTTCCTCACCAGCACACAAACACTTCCAGCCGCATGCTCACACCCCCCAGGAATACACACACACACACACACACTCACACACGCGCACGCACACACACACATCTGACAACCATTATCTCATGTTTGGCGACTTGCCGGCCTGACATTTCAGAAACGGTTGGTGCAAAGCTCCATTAGGATCACAGAGTGGCCAAATTTAGGTTTGTGTAGGCATTACAAATAAAGTCCAGCTTTTAGTTATTACCCTGCATGCGTTTGTGTGTGTTTACCCTTAAAAAGGGTCCAAAACGAGCAAGAAAATGAATTTATTGCAAGCTTTTTAGGTAAACATTCCCCTCCAGCCATCCTTTGAAATGCATTTCTGCTGATGTGATTCATTTATTCAATTTCCGTCTGTGCACAGACGTTTTATTGTCCCTCTTTGGCGAAGCAATCGCTGCCTCCCCGCAAAATAACCAAGGCCAATTAAAGCTGTTTAGTGAAGGTCGTATGAAGGAAAGACGATCACCAAGCGTGCCGAGGCCCCGACGGCACCTCCAGCCGTTCCGCGCACCAACGCCTCCATACAACGACCTCTTAACTCGCCAGCCCCGGCTCTGACTCAGCGCCCGATTAAAGCAAAACTATATGTTTAGATTATCGAAGAGGAGCGGAAAACAAGCCCAGTTTCCATTAGCCTAACGGGATGGAGTCTGGCTCTGACAAGACACTCTGCTCTGAGAGAGAGAGAGAGAGCGAGGGAAGCCAGTAGAGGAGCTAATCCATTCAGCAGCAGCTAATGGGAGGGGAAGAGGGTCCATTGTGATTTGAGGAATAGGTTAGTGCTGGCAGGCTGCTCATCATGGATGATTATAGAAGGTGGAGCAGCGGGAGTGGGCTCGGTGGGAGACTGAGAGGCAGGATTCTGATTCACCAGGCCGGGTGGAACGGCAGCAGCAGCAGTCGTGAGAGGAGCTGCTGGTGTTTGAAATAAATGACATGCGCTGAATTTGGAGGGAGAGTGATCGGAAAACATGGGGAGATCAGGGAGGGAGGGAATTTGGAAGATATCATCTCAGTGATTCTAGATGTAGGAGAGAGTATGGATATGTTAGCCAAGGAAAGGAAAGGAAAGGCAAGGCAAGGCAAGGCAAGGCAAGGCAAGGCAAGGCAAGGCAAGGAAAGGAAAGGAAAGGAAAGGAAAGGAAAGGAAAGGAAAGCAAAGGAAAGGAAAGGAAATAAATGATATGTGCTGAATTTTGAAGGGAAGATGTTTTGTAAACATGAGGAAAAGATCAAATAGAAAATGCAAAGAAAGAAAATTGGGGGCAATAGAAAAGGAAATGTAATAGATGGGGTGGATACCGATATATCGATACTCCATACCATGCAAGAGGATTTTAGATCAGGGCTTATCAATGTCCGGCCCAAGGTCCGGATCCGGCCCGCCACGCAGGTCAGTCCGGACCTCCGGATCCAGCCCATATCTTATGTTATGAATTACAGCAAGGAGGAACGTGGGAGAGCAGACTTCAACCATGCAGGACAGTAACAAGTAACCAATCAGAACACAATGTCTTGTGAGCTTCGAGCCAATTAGAGGCAGAGTGGGGTGGATTGTTGAGGAAACACTCATTTGGCATTCTAGGATTTGTAAACAAAATGCCGCCTCCAAAGCAAACGGAGCCACGATGAGATGGTTTAGAAGTGAGGAGTGAGTTCAAGTGAAATTTGAGTAAAAAGTGAGGAGTCGGAAGAAGTTCATTTTTGTGCTGTCCATTTCCCTTCCTTATATCCGAGAGTCTGACTTCTCGACAGCAAATGTGGTCAAGTTAAGTTAAATGACGTTATTTGTTCATTGTTTATTTATTGTTATTGTATTGTTTGCTTTGACAGCTATGAATGTCTTGCACTAAATGTCATGTTATTCGTAACTGCTCAGAACCTCTGACCTTAAATGTAAAGTAGATTCAAAAAAGTTGGACAACCCCGTTTTAGATCATTTCCACAATGGGAAGCCGAACCTTTGACTCATGTCATGGCCAAATAATACCTCTAATCATTTTAACACGCATCACAAAACCCAGTTTTTTTCTTGCCTTGAGTCAAAACATGACAAACCCCTGCAGAGCCCGTCAGTCATAATGGTTTTAAATGACTTGGACAGGAGCTGGAAGTGTGATGATGTAAATGATACTATAAAAGAATTCCCTTCAGTGAACTATTGTTGTTATACAATACGTGTTGTGTTGCACTGCTGTCGCCTTGATGTCGAGCTCCGTTCCTGCAACTTTGCTTCTTCCTGCTCTGGGGGGTCGACATACAACATAGGTTTGATTGGCACATCCTTCAGGGAACGGTTAAAAAAAACAAAACAACATGAGCCCAAACTTTAGAAGCAACACAGTGCTTCTCATTTACTTGGAAGCGATTGTGTTTTTTTTTTTAGTGGGAGGACAAACACAGGCACAGAGAACAAATGAGGACCACCTACAAGAAGAGGAGGGAACGTTGGCTTAAACATATGCAGTTTCCTCTCTGCTGTGTTTACACCACCACAGCTCTCCCCATCCTCCGCTCAAGGTTTTTACTGTACACAAGGAGAGCGATTCAGATTTGAAAGGCTTTTCTCCAACTCAAGTTGAGAGCAACGTTTCTGTCCCATGTGTGTAAAAAAAAAACGTCAACCCTTTTTTCATCGCGTCTATCCCCCGGAATCTATAAATCTGTCATCATACACGAGTCACTCTGCGAGACACACTTTCTTGGCAGCCGAGAGATTTTGTTTGGGACGAATACACAGATGAGAGGGAAGATAAGAGGCAGAATAATGGGTTGGAGAGGACAGGAGAAGTGGGTAGCGGTGGGGTAGGGGTAGGGGTGGGGGTGGTGGGGGGGGGGGGGCCACTTACAGGCGATGCGGACGTG
>JAFBJT010088792.1:59292-104050 GCA_016785325.1 Chascanopsetta lugubris
GGGGGGGGGGGGGGGGGGGGGGGGGGGGGGGGGGGGGGGGGGGGGGGGGGGGGTCCACTTACAGGCGATGCGGACGTGGGCTTTGCGACTCTTGGTGGTCCCCGCAGAGCTCCAGGCCACACACTGACACCAGAAGTCCTCCGGCCCAAACAGCTCCTCCACCTGCTGACGAGTGATCTCTATACTGGCCTCTCGCACCACCAGACCTGAGAGGACACACACACAGAGTGTGAGAGGAGGAAGGAGGGGAATACAGATGGAAATATATATGGGATTCCACACGAACAGGTGAACATGGGAGATGTCGGGCTCATTTTCACCAGGAATCAGCATGATGGTTGATCTCAAGGGGCCGCTTTTAATTGTGGGGCCAAATGTAATTACTACTTAACATATTGTAAAATAACTGTCTTCATACTTGATTACAAATATTGTATATGCATTTACATACATGCAAACACACTGTAAACACACTGAATATATTGCTACACATAAAAAGTGGAATGTATAATTCACTCGAGTTCATGGTCGATGTATGTTTTTATCTTTAGACCGTCACGTGCCTTTAAGTTCTCGCGGGCTACACAAAATAATCTTGCAGGCCACAACTGACATTTGGGTTTGACACATGTGGTATGGTTTTATGTTGTATGAACATAACATTAAATAGAACTTGCAACAATTTCATATACTGACACAAATGTTGAAGCCATAGTTTTATGTATGTGCAGTGCAGAGATCGACTTATTACACGGTATAACAGTATATCTACTTTGCATATTATCACAACGTATAATCATATACTTGGTGACACCAATACTAGTTACACTGCAGCCTGTCTCAAGCTGGATTCAAACCAGCCACCGTAGCTGAGCTACTGCCGCCCCTCCAACTGAGCCATTACTGATAATATCACACGATAATACTTTATAATTGTAACATATAAACATATGGTAATAAATTGAAAGAATGGATCTGTAAGTAAGATACTGACAAATATATGATCATCATTACATCCCCATATGTTATGATAAAAAAATATATCACATTACACTTTGAGTAGAACAAACAGCAAAGAATAGATTATGCTATGTTCACATGCAATCCGCTCATATAAATGTGTAATGCAGATCCTATCGAAGGAATCACAACCATTTACATCAGTCGCCTCACATGCTTTGACACTGCTGTGTGGATTCCTGTGTTTGTGTCGGCCTGGCCCCGATTCTGCAGCCAGCGCTGAGCTGTTTGGGCCCGGGCCCTGTGGGGGAGGATTCTCTGCATCTCATGGCTAACACAATCCTGTTTGCTAACTCCTCTGATTACTGCTCATCTGGATGCCAGGATCAAAACAAACAAATCATCCCCAAAACAAATGCCTCTACCCACAGCTTCCCCTCTCGAGCAGATTATGCTGCTGCTTCGCTGGGTATGTGCATGTGTGTCTATGTCTATATGTGCATGTGTGAGAGCGGATGAATTGAATGAATATGTATAATGTGTCGCAAGAGCATTCAGTGAAATGCTTCCCATGCAGCGTCTTATTTCAGTTCTCAAATCCGTCATTGCCTTTGACTGAATGAGATATTAAAGAAACACTGGTGGTATCGTGGGGTCCTTTGGGAGATTAACTACAGTACAACTATGAAATACTCCTGAATGCCCGAGTAATTAAAATGGACATGTTTCTATTTCTTTCGACTCTCAAGGTAAAAGCGCAGACTGTAAATAAAGATGGAAGGTTTCTGCAGTGTGCAAACTGTGGGCCAGTCTCTTGTCGCCATCTTGCCAAATCCTAACTTCTCCTGGTTCCCGGTTCATTCAAAAATGGGCAAAGAGGCGGAACACACGCAGAGATGTGAGTGGGCCCATGGTGCCGTCACATCACCCGCAGTACGTGCCAGGTCGGCCCAGCAGTCAGGCAAGAAGCCACGCCCTCAAATGTACTCAATTTCAAACATCGCTCAAATAAAAATAAGCTTGGCCACACTTGAAGTGGGCTGTGTTGCTGACCACCTTCATATAAAGCCAGTGTTTCCTCCCACAGAGCAGTGGACAGAGCTGTCTTCCTGGTCGCATATGCTTCCAAATGGACGCCGCTCGCCTCCTAACCAATCAGATGTTCACGACGAATCGATTCAAGCTCGAAACATTTTTACCGGCCACATTGATTCAATAGTGCTGCAGGCTCATAGTTTTATAAGTGTCATTACTAAAGTGCTGCTCTATTAGGTTGCAATATATAGGCCTGTGCAGAACACCGGGGAAAAAGTTGAGGTGATGTCACTTTTCTGGAACTGTGACACTCATGATCATCAAGACTTTTTATGTGGACTATTCAAAAGCTCCCTATGTGCTATTGAAGGAGCTTTTGTGTTGCCAGTCAAACATTCACCACACCATTACACCACCGTCACCAGCCCGAACCATTAAAGCCACATTGTTTGTTTACCTAATTCAAAACCTGTCGTCAGTTTCCAAACCACTTATTCATCAGACCTGACAAGATTTTTTTTGTTTTTCCAACCACTGCACATTAGATTACTCATTCAGTCATTTTTGTTGTTGGCTGACAGATTGACAGAAAGTGGGAGGCTGTTGCACATGTTGGGAGTCCAACTCAAAGAGTCAAATGAGTCATGCGCACAATTCTTGCTCTTAGTGCTTACGTGCATACTTGTAGCCTGAATGTAATAGTGACCAAATTTGACCATTTCTAATATTCTTCCCATTAGAGCGCAAGACTTTAAATTTGTCAAGATTCACGCCGATGGCTTGCTGATTGGTGTGAACAGTGAAGGTGTCACTTACAGGAGCATTTCGGGAGCGATAACACCCCCAATAACAACAAATGGACCAGCCCTCACGCATCACTACGGACATTGTTGGCCAAATTAGGAAATGACAGCTCTTTTTTCATCATTTCGGCTGTTAGTGCCAATGGCACAATTTTTCATAAAAGGGTCTCTCTAAAATGTACTGCCCTTTTGAGTCATTAAGGACAAAATGGCCACAACACAGCAAATAGTGATTAGTTGTATTAAAGTATAATTTATCCAGAGTATCTAGTATCCGTACGGTTGGACCGCAACCTCCTCCAGTGTGTATCAGCTAATCTGTACACGTACATACAGGCGGCAAAAGTTTAATGTCTTAAGATTTATAAAAATGTTTTAAGTAGAGGATACATTTTCTACAATCTGCAGTAGCTGTTCCTCAGTGCCTTTAAATGCAGAAATAATGGCGAGGCTGCCGTCTCTTGCTGAGACACAAATTAAAAGTGCTGCGCAGAGAGCATGCTAATTAAAACAGGGACATCGCTGGAATTAATGATGTGGCTTCACTGTCAAAAGGCCAAAACTGGAACTTCCTAATGAAGCTTTTCCAAAAGGAACAATTTACCTTGTAAGCTACATTTAGCTACTCCTCTAAGTCACATGACAGTCAACTATAGAGCGGGGATGTATATCAATGCTTTAAGCAGAGCGCTTGTGCTTACAGTTTGGATTCCAATCAACAAAGCTCTTAGCAACACTTTCACCAGAGTTGGGCTGATTCGCTCATTTTCTGAGGAACAGCGACAACAGGTTGACAACATTAAGCACATCATCCCCTTTTAGCTCTGACGTATGAGGCACTGCAAAATAAAATGAGTTGAGATTGATATGACTCACACCAAGCAGCTCTGTATTGAACATCATCACTGTTACACCTCAAACTAAAAGCTGCAGCTTTTTTGTTCTTGTCACACATGAAAATGTTTTTATTCAATTCAATTCAATCAAGAAATGTGAAAATGAAAACAATCAAATGAATGTTTTTACTAGTCTATAAATGATATGCCCTTTCGTCTTCATTAAAAAGAATAATCCCTTTGCATATTCTCATCTCAATGAAGACCGGCTGCCTCCACAATGTTTGTACACCTCTGATGCTTTAGGAAACTGAAGGCTCGTGCCTGCGATAAGGTGAGGGCTGATCAGCTTCCAATGCACAACATCACCATTAGATGTCACTGAATTCTACACAATCTACCTTTAATATGTAAGCATGAGCATATATACCTATTTTAGTTATGGTTGGAATAATGGGTGAAACTCCCTGAGATCAGAGTGATTGCAGAGTGATGTGTTGTCTGTGTGATGTCATCATCTGCCCCTCTGCCTAGAAATTGCGTAACAGGTCACTGACTCATCCTCCTCCCTTAACTCCCACAGTCACTTAGCTTATCTTTGATTCAGATCGAATGCACCACAGTGTCAATCACTGCACACTGGATAGAGACAAAGGACCAAATGGTTTAAGACTATACCAAACAAGTGCTGCTGTCATGTTTCTGTAACGGTATAGAGTGTGGGAAGGGTGAGGTGATGGGCGCAGTATGCGACCCCAGTAGATGTCACCAAATCGTACACACTGCACCTTTAACTGTCTGTGAATTCAAAACAATCACGGTGTCTTCCGTCACACGTACACACGCTGCTGGGAAACTGACAGACTTAATGAATTATGTACAAATCAATAACACACCATCTATCCTCACAATCTAAAGGAGCTCAGTAAACAATGTGAACTGGCCTCACCCTGCTGATGATATGTCTCACAACCTATTGTACAGTCTGAGGTTTACACTGTGTGGCCAATGAAAAATGCAGGAAGGTTAAAAAAATCTACATGTCCTTTTTACTTCAGGTTCAGTGGCTTCACACAGCCTCCTTGTTGTGGCACACACACACACAGCACAGCAACATCCCACACACACACACACACACACACACAGCACAGCAACATCCCACACACACACACACACACACACACACACACAGCACAGCAACATCCCACACACCAGCTTAGCTCTCATGTAAAATTTAAACAGTGCACCGACAGGCAGGAGGAGGAGCAGCCACGTCTGGGGTGTGAGCATTTGTCTTTGTATGAGTGTGTGTGCTCCATGTGCCAGTCCAATGGGGTGTGTTACTGTGTGTGTGTGTGTGTGTGTGTGTATGGTTGTCTACATTGTCTGTCCTATCGTTGGTTTGAGAACATCAGGGCTGGTTTGCGATGCTGCGAGCAGATCTAAGAGAAAGTAGCAGAGAGAAAATCAATCGTGGAAACAATAAGTAGATGTGAATCCTCTGAGGGTGTAAAGCAAACAGCAGAATCCCCGTCTTCTCTCCATCTGCTCGGCTGGATTGTTTCTGAGGAAGGTTGCAGAGCGCTGAATTAACCGTCTGATGTTGTTACAAGGGGCCGTGTGTGTAGCGCACGATCGCCTAAAGTGGCGGCGGTGCCCGTCTGAGCGTCTCTGCTCTGAGTCATTCATGATTTCATAGCTGCTTCTAAACCTGGATTAAACTCCCTCTGCACTTCAAAGGCAGCGGCTGCTGCTGACTTGAACCCGGCCCCACTGACTTCATGTGTTTACTCAGCTCGCGGCTCTCAGTGCAGCTTCACAATAACTGCAAAACACAACGCCGGCGGAAATCCACTCAATTTGCAAATTGAGTAGAGTGAGTGCGGTTGGGGGGGGGGCAGGGGGGGGCTACTTCACAGCCATCGTTGTGGCCATTAGCCGAGGGAATGTTTCTACGATATGTCCCCATTAATAGCCGGCCGAAGTCGAGGGCACCTCGCTGTGGATGATTCATTATTCATGTGGTCATTGAACTGAACTCTGGTAGCTGCTTAGTGTTGGCTAACATTATTGATCGCACGGGTCAGGTAGTAGAGGAGGCATTGGTCATCGAAGGAGAGCTGTACGAGGAGGAGGAGGAGGAGGAGGATGAAGAGGAGGGAGTAAGTGCTGTGATTATCAAATGGAGAGCACTCTTGTTTGATCTCTTCACTTGTGTCTGAGAGAGTGACAAGATGTCTCCTGTGTATATTACATTAACGGTGCCTGGTCATAATTAATTTGCAGCTGGTTCGCTGAGATCGATGCTCCTTTTTGCTCTCGGGAGATCAGGGGCCTCATTTCCTCCACGAGTGAATGTTGTAGGACTTTGCGTACGAAGAAAATTCCAAAAGGTCGCACAAACAGAAATATTCAGGTATATACAACAGTTCGTACGCAAATGAATAGCTTTTGAATAGTACACACATGTAAATGCAGGCTTTGTGAAAAAAAAAAAAAACACTGTCCACTATTTCCCGCCGTACGGAACATTGTGAATCAAGTGCCTTTTTGCAGGTTACATTGCATCAATTTGACGTTCAGCCTTGGATACAGGTCTCAGAGCGGACATGGACCTCCCATGTGCCTCGGGGCAAAGCGTGGACGAGATGTTATTTGGGTGTCGTTGTGAGAGCAATAAACCTGTGACCTGTGAAGCACTTGGGCGAGTGTTGTTGTTCAGTGTGCACAGTTTGTCCAGTTTAAGTGCTTGAAGCATGTAAGTCTCCGAACTGCAATAGGTCCATTATTGATGGGTCCTTTTCTTCTCATTCACAATCTCAGGGAATCTTTGAGGGCATCACACCACCTGGATGACCTCAGTGCCACACTCTTTCCTATCGACCCATTTAACTGTAGCGCAGAGGAGGGACATTGATCCGTTTCCTAGCTTGTTCTATCTCATCACCTTTTTGCAGAGATGCTTGGGTTGTTGCTTTGTCTTTTAGCTCAAAGTTTGACCACAAAACTAACGTATCTAATACAGGATAGGATGCATTTGACAAAAAGGGTTCATCATTGATTTATTTGTCACTAAGAAAAACGCCTGCGTGGAACAAATGAAATTCTGCTTATTACTTAGCTGAAGGTAAGAGGACTTGTCCTCTGACCAGAAGGTTGGGCTTCACTTTCCAAGAGAATAAAATATGTTTTCCTCATTAAAGGTGTATATAAAAATACCCATACTACTCCAATTCAAACATCCAAATACTCCACCATGTAAGAAACGAGGGGTCTCCCATTTACAGGGGTTCATAATCGCTTTGTGTTGGAGTTTGATGAAATAAAAAATCCAAATGTCACTTAGAATCAGCCTCTGCAAAAAATCCATACCGGCTTTGAAAAACCCACAAATAACTGAACCTAAATATGAGAGAGTTGTGAGACAGTTGTTCCTGTGAATCTGTGCTACATGTAGATCATGTTGGCGTAAGAGTAAAATATTGGGAATAATGAAATGGATACATCCTACACCAGCTCCAATATCTACAGTTTCTGTTCTTTCGGTGTCTGCGTATTACTCTCTCTCATTCCATTGTATTTTCTCCGTCCATGCCAACACGTAAGTGAGACACAAATGGTGAAGGGGGGAAAAGGGGGAGATCTTATTTCTCTGGGCTACACTTTCAGTGGTATTGACCAGGCTGGCCGCTTTCTATCGGTGTTCCTTTTCCCTCAATCTGGGGAAATCAGAGAGCGATGGAGTGGGATGCGAGAGGCTGGGCTCTGGTGGTGTTGTGCACGTGTGCGTGCACGTAGGGCGGAAGAGCAGTAAATAGCCTGTGGATCTGGCTGCGCAGAGTGGGTCTGCGCACGATGTGTGGGCCGCTCTCCGTGTTTAGCCTTTATTTCCAAAACCTTTCGACACCAAGGCTAAGAGCCCATGCTTCTTTAATCGATTTGTCAAAATGCGAGGATTTCAAGTTGAGATTCAAACTGTTTTCATAAAACTACACTGACAGTGGTTCTAGCTGCAGCTTGTTCAGTGCAGTCCGGAGGATCTGAGACCCCTTAACATTGTGTTAAAGGTGTAGTGTGTAAGATTTGGTGAAATCCACTGGCGCAGTTCCTGTATATTGGTATAATGTATCCATCACCTCATCCTTCCCCTTCGAGTATGCAGGAGAACCTATGGTGGCCCTCAGTAGACATTAAACCTAAAAAGATGTTTAGTATGTCCACTCTGGGCCATTGTAAAAACACGGCAGCCCCCATAGGGGGGGACCCACTCCTGATGTGAATATACATAAAAGGGCTCATTTTAGGGGAATGTAAAAAGCGAGTCATACATTGGGGTGATTTTACATTTGTAAAAATGTCTATACACAATTGTTTTGTAATTATATTTCTATAGATAGAAGTGACAAAAATGGACAGAACTATGACACACTGCAACTTTAAGACACATACTAAAATCACAAATACTTATTTTTTCTTCAATCCAACAGAGGGCAATGTCTTGTGTTGAAGAGTAGAGGGGGCATTAGGGCTCTGCTGGAACAAAATAGTTTCAAACAGTCTCATATATGATTTTAGGCAATGCACTGTAGAGAGTGGTGTGTGGGCAAGGACGATAATTACAGCAGGAATAAATAAACTGCATAATTGAGCATGAAAGCGGCAGAACCCAGGCTACTATGATTTCAACGGTACACATTCAACGTAGAGCTGATAAGTCCTCATAAAATACCTAACTTTGCAGAAGCACCACATCCGAGCTAGAACAGCATGTCAGAGGAAGAGTGTCAATATCAGGCACAGTAGAAAACACCAGGCACCGGAGATCTGGCTTCCATAGGTTCTCCTGCATGCTCAGCAGGGTAAGGGTGAGGTAATGGAGCTAACATGCAACTTCACCTCTAGATGTCACCAAAGCTTACACACTGCACCTTTAAGGGCTATTTTCCTAAATAAGTCAAATTCAGATTGACAGAAAATGCTCGCCGATCACTGAAGTGTAGGTAAGTGTGTTTACGTGCCGAGGCATTCGCATCGTACGTGGAGGAGCAGCTGTCAGTGTCTGCATGTGACCACACGGAGCTGTGGAGCACAACAGTGGGATGAAAAGGGTAGATGTGATGTGATTGGTTGGTGTACCTGTGGGCGACTGAAAGAACTCGATTTCCAATACAGCCGCTTAATGCAACCAATCAGTGCTGGTCTGTTGTGTGTAATGGCTCGGGTGCCTTCAGGGGCTGAGTTCTGTTGAAAACAACCCTGCTGGAGCTTCACTTCGTCTGGATGCTCACAAACATGCAGATAAACGCATACCTGCACTCCCACAGGTGGAATGAAAGGGAGGCTCTGCTCATCAAAGTCAATTCTGGAAAGTCTGTGATGATGTCAGGAGAGATACCGGTCGTAAAACTGATAATCATATCTGTTCATGTCTACAGTGTCACTGTCTTCAAACGGCCCTTTCCTCAATGAAATAACAACTCTAAATGATTCATTTGGAACATAAACCATGATGAATGACATGGAGATTGCAGGAGGGATTCAAATCCTATCTCTCATCCTCACAACTACAGGAGTTTTCACATTCTATTCCAGTTAGTTTCGATGTCACACTGCAATCTATGGGCTGACTGAAAGGTGCAGAGACTACGGTTCAAATTAAGACATTTACAATCACTATTGGCAGAAGTGGAACAGAGAAATAAGTATTCTGTGTTCTGACCTGAAGGCATGGCAAATTGCTTGTGTATATGAATAATTGCTGTGATCCAGGGTTGTTTGCTGAATGTGCATGTGACCGACGCGTTCACTGACCAGAGTTCTCGTCCACCCGCTCCTCCACAGTGTGCTCCTTCTGGTGAACCCACTCGCTGTTGCACTTGAAGTAGATCTGGGTGGCGGGCGTGGCCTTGCAGTATAGGTTGACCGGCTTGTTCTTGACAATGTAGGCCTCCTCCGGTTCCATCAGAAACACAGGCAGAGGCTCCGGGGGGTCCGACGGGAACGTTTCGGGCAGCTCGCTGAGTCCGATGAAGTCATCGTCCACTGAGAAGAGAGAGGGAGAGAGATGGCGATGAGATGGGAGCCAGAGAAGAGACAGTGTGACGGTGTACTACACGTGTCAAACGTCCGGCCCGTGAGAACTTAAAGGTGGTCTAAAAAATACATTGCCCATGAACTCTGGTTAATTACACGTGCCACTTTTGGCCCTCGGTGAACATGAGTGTGACGCCCCTGGTTTATTATAACCGCAGCCTTTGCGTGGGACGATCCATTTGCACTGCACACAGTTGAAATCCCTATCATTTGATATTGTGGAATATTTACACAAGTGTATTTTGGAGAGCAGGAAATTCTAGATTCCTCTCAGGTAATAGGGCTTCGTGGACTTAGAGGAACCGGGCCCCGGCTCGGTCCAACCACAACCAGCTACTGCTGAGAAAGCAGAGAGCCAAGTGCCAATAATGAGGGGGAGGGTTCAGAGGTTGACTCTCAGGAACTGCAGTTCTAAGATGATCTCACTCCGTTCTCTCTCCCTCACATACACAAACACACACACTCACTCGGTTACATCCATGCACACACACACGCGCCAGATCTAATGACCTCAGGCTTTTGGCCCAGATTGTGCCATTCCTTGGATACGTCTGCAGTAGACAGATACACTTCCCTGTAATTACAGCTCCCTTTCATCTCCCTGTCTTAAATCACACACACACAAACGGCATGTATGCAGACACTCGCTCAAACACACACACACACACACACACAAACATGAACAAATGCTCACAGAGGCACAAAACATCGCAAACACACGGGCACACGCCCACGAGCGGGCGCGGCTAACTTTCGAACTCTTTGAAGAGAGGAGGATGAGGCCTATTCGCCACCACCCATTTGTCACCTCCAGAACTGTTCTATTCTTACCATCGAACCGGTAGACATCAATTATTCACAAGTGTGAAAGAAAGGAGGCAAGAGTAACAGAGACTGTGGGAAACAGAAGGCGAGGGAGGAGAAGGAGGCGGCGGGAGTAACTCAGCTCGGCAGATTGAGACGTCGGAGCGGAGTTGGAAGAGACAGAGAGAGAAACACGGGAGAGGCAGACTGTTCCGATAAGCGAGGAGTTTATCGGCCCATCAGTAATTCGCCCGTGTCCTTCCATCTGCCAGCGTCTCCGTCCTGTGCGGACACGCCGGAGCCTTGTTGTCTGACAGAGGTTGTCTCCTGGAAGCTTCGGGAGCACTAAATAACGTCTCGACTGAGCAGATATCTCCCGTGATTTCTCTCTAATGTTATCGCTCCCTCCATACCTGCCGCAGATTGGAGCCGATTGCCGGGAAATGAAAGGGCAACGGGAGCCAATCAGTGAGTGACCAAAGCCGGCAGCCATCTCCGGGGAGTCGGGCGGGGGCGGCTGGTCTGTGTTGTGTTATGAAAGTGAAATAACACGTGCGACTTCATAGGTAAAGTAAGAAGATCATATCCGACCGGCTCAAATGTAAAGTAAACAGCCAAAAAGTGCTTTAAATCATCTGAGGTAATTCCAGCGGCACCCACCCGAGGGTGCTGTGGTTGCAAGTTGACCTTTTGACCTCTGGCTCATCAGGAAAGAGTGAGACTGTTTGATTGTGAAAATGGAGACGAGCAAGCAGTGAAGACGCATTTGACAGACAGCCATGACACAAAGGCCATACCCCAACAAAAGGATCGGTCCATGTGGGTCTGACTTCTAATTTGCATACTAACAAACAAAACTGGCCAATCCTCAAACATCTTGAACAAATAGCACATGGTTCCTGCAACTTCAGACGGCTCGCATAAGACTCTGTGAGGTTTTGTTTACGTCACTCAGAATCAAATTCAAGGCCAATCTTTCATTGATGAATAAATAGATAATAATAAATACAAACAAATGTTTTTACAGTTGTTAAAGCGGACGTATTAAACATCTTCGAGTTTTAATAACAACTGAAGTCTACCATAGCTTCTCCTGATGCTCAGAAGGGTGTGGCTGAAGTGATGGATACAACATGCACCTCTAGATGTCACCAAATCCTACACACTGCACCTTTAAGGACTTTTCAAGGCTTCAAGGCAACTTCTCGTGTCACCTGAAATTAGCTCCAACTTGATTTTTGGGAAATAGCGACAGTCCTGGTGTAAAAAGTATACGAAACGTCAAAACCCATCTCTCTCTCTCTCTCTCTCTCTCTCTCTCTCTCTCTCTCTCGTTCTCTGGCTCTGAATCAGCTGCTAATTGAGCAGAGGCGGTTGAGCCTCAAGTGGCCCCTGACTTTTAAGGGAAAGCTGCTCAGTGTTTGCGTGAATGCAACGGAGAGCTGGAACAACATCATTAGCTGATCAACTTTCATCTCCTGCTGTCTAAACAGGAAAAAAAGGACACGTTGAAACGATGTCAAGCTTTTCATCCTTTATGTCTTTACGAAGGTGATGACTCTTTAATGCCGGAGTCTATTTCAGCAGACCTTGGCTGACTACCGTCTCTCTCTGCTCCACAGTCCTCCACCCACATCCTCAGCCAGGGGACCCTGACCCAGAAACAGGCAAAGAGAGCCAAGGAAACTCATTAAAGATTGTGTTAGCCTTCTTTCACCCTCCATTCCCATTATCTCTCCATCTTCCTCTCTCTCTCTCTCCCTCCTGGTGCCCTCGCTCTGTCGAACTGTGAGTCGAGGAGATCTGAGGCAGCCATGAAAGCGTGGCTTCCACGCACACAGAGGGACACGCGGCTCTCATGCTCGTGTACACACACACACACACACACACACACACACACACACACACAGGAGCGGGCACGGGGTGCACACAAACCCGTGCACAAATATTCCAATTCATCAACTTCCTCCGTGAGAAATAATACATTGGAGTGAATGGAAGTAGCCCTCCGGGGGAAGAATGAAAAATGAAAAGAAAAAAAGCCACATGACAAAATGAAAGAGCCTGACTCTTCACTGATCTCAGCACCACCGCCCCTCCAATCCCCCTGGTGGTGAAAAATGAGAGTAACAAGAAGCTCAAACAGAAAGATGACTTTTTTCCCTCTCCAGGCTCAAACCACCGGCCCTAACATGCAACAGTTTAGAGGTTTGCAGTGTTGAAAATGATGCACTCAGCCGGTTACACACAGCTCACACGCAACAAGTGCATGAACACATGTAGAGATTAAACATGCATTATCATGTGCTTTCCCCGCCTCCACTGTTTAATAAGCAATATAGGTTTTTACCAGCATTTGCAATTCGGCGGCTCATTTCTCAAATGCCTCCATATTATGCCTTTAATGAAATGTGTCCTTGCAGCACTTTTGTTCTAATTGTATTTTTCTCTGTAATTGGGGTGCGTTTTCCTATTTTATATTTTAAGACTCAAATTGAATATTAGTTGAATTTTAGATCCGTTCCGTATCCTGACTACAGACAAATGAGCAGCATACTGGCCTCATGAGAAAAATAATGAATGAAAATGACCATCATCAGGTAGAGAGCAAAATTGGCTGAATGAAAAAAAAAGGTTTAACGACAGGGTCAGAGATAATGGACTTAATCCAAGCGTGGAAAGTGGGAGTGGAACGAGGTCTTGACCGTCGAGTCAAGCCCCCCACCAGAGGGAGTCGAGTAATAGTAAGGAATGATTATATTTTGGACAGGAGCAAATCAAAGACAAACCAGGTTCATGAACCTGGCACAAAAGTCCATGAGGTAAGAAGATCTATGGAACGTCTGAAAGATGAGGAGCATCTCTGTCTGAAAACAGGTTGTTGATACATAAACACACAAAGTGCTGCACTGGAAATTGCACAATCCAACATGAGGACACAGAATGAATGGAATTCATGTTGGGGTCACCCTCTACAGAGGGTTTCATGGAGAGAGTGAACACATGACCTGGAGCAGTGGACAGCGCGAGTTGATTATATTGTTAATTAACATCTGACGCGGTCATACTGTTTAATTAGAGACACACATGAACACATATGACCCCAATATGGGTGAAATAGGTCTCCTTTAATGGAGTCATGATGAATCTCATGCACGGGAGAAGCAAGGCAACGACTAGCTTGTATCAATAGTTTCTGTTGTAATAATCGAGCACCGCAGCTGAATGCAGAAAGCATGACACTGCAAACGCAGGTTAAGCAGCTTGGAAGGGGCAGTATGGTAAGAGCTTCTGCATCACTGCACAACTCAGCACCATTACTGCGCTGTCATTTCATTAGTTACATTAATGAGGTCTGTTGTGCTGACATCCACTTAATCCATTAAACATCCACTCAATGTCCAGGCCGGGCCACCGCAGCCCCTCGAACGCACCTCACACCTCGGTGAATCCTGGGAACTCGCCACACACATATGGGACAGAGCTGATTTTCCAATGACAAATCATCCGACAGAGTCACGGAGTAAAACTCACTCCAATACATCAAATACTTCAGTTTCACCTATATAGGACCGTTGTATGTTGCTTGGGAAGCTGTATCTACGAAGTGTGACCTACCAAACCTGTCAGAGGTGTGTGTTGTTGGTATTGCAGTTGGACAAAAGATGCAATACAGGCATCTACAGGGAGCCTTCACACAAATCATACACAAAAAAAAAAGTCGGAGCATTCAATATGTCAAAACCTCTCCTGGAAACTTTTCACAACACAATTCAACTGTCAAAACAAACCTGACATGACCATGCAACGGGTCACATAAGAACATGTTATCTACAGAGTCAAACAGCATGATTCACTTTGAATATCAAATAGTTTCTACTTGATCAGTGAAGATGAAATCTGTAGAGGTATTGACATTGTGGACAGCATGATTGCTACCCAAACCTGATGTCAGAGCAGCTCAGTCACCGCCTGGAGACTGACTGGGTTTTTTTCCTGCTTTCTCCACGTTAGCGCATGGGACGTTAGCCCGACTAGAGGGTTAAACTCGGCAAAAAAATATTTTTTCTGGCTTTTAGAAGTTAGTTTCTGTCTTTTAGTCTGTTCTTAACGTTCTGACTGTAGACTGTAAATAAAGATGGACGCAGTGCCTGTGACGTCACCCGTTGGTTTCTGTAGAGTGCAGGTTGGCCCAGCTGTCAGTCAAGAGGCCACGCCCTTAATTTAGCGCAATTTAAAATGTCGATAAAATAAAGATAAGCAAGTTTGAAAAATATTCACCCCCCATACAATTGTCATGGGAAAAATCTGACTGACTGAGAGCTAAACTGAAGTTTGTACCAGGCTTTAAACGTGTTTACTTCACATCTAAAGTTGGCCATTTTAACAATGGAGTCAGCCCCCAGTGGTTCCCCTATCAACTCCAGGTTTGTTCACTTCCTAATCCCATCTACACCGTGGACTTATATGCATCTTGAAAAGCCACATTGCTGTCAACTCAAAGCCAACGTTGCATATTGTCACATGTTCATATCATACCAATCAGATATCGATGGCAGTGAAATGCATTATCACAGTATATGCGGACGATAGACTACACATTCTAAATAACCTCTGTATATACTCTATACATGGCACTACAGTGGATCAGTCTCCTCCCCCTGGATACTCGTCTGACTGCACTTCACACATCATATATTGCGCGTCAACGATAACAGCTTTTGAATGCAGGCCGTCGACGCCCATGTGGAAGATAAGCTCTCTGTACTAAAGAAAAGTCATTGTCCCGGGGAAAACGCTGCATCACCAGGCCACTGTTTCCCTTCCATCAGGGGAGAGTCAAGCATGAATAAGGACGAACGCCGGCATAAATCTCCTCCTTCATTCCTTGATTCGTCCCGTCCCCCCTCCTCTCTTTTATGTTTCTTTCCACTCATCCGTCTCAACGTTTGCATATACATCCCCTGCTCGTATGGAGACAAAGCCATGGTAAGTGGTCAGCTAAATGGGTACGATGGCAGGGGAGTTTTTACGGGGGGCATGTTTTCGCCGTGTGGCTCTGGGGAAGGACAAGAGGTGGTTTGCAGCTGAGTGGTCAAGCAGAATGAAGAAACCACTCAGCTGTCATGTCAATTGAAGCAGGATAAACACACTGTCAATCAGACCGACCAATAAATGAGCTTTGAGCACACCTACCCATTATATTGAGTGAACATAAATCAATGCTAACGACTTTCCCCAGTCAATACTTGTTAGTATTGGATTAAGTAAAGACCCATACATCCCGCTGGCTTGAATCAATATGTATGGCTGTTGTTTTTAAAAAGCAAAATCCCTCAGAAGCTCCACGGGAAAACAGATCAAATGAGCACATGCTGTCCTCCAATCTAAGGTCTCTTTCCAGCAGAGTGCTTTGCGCACACTAATGTGTCTGCACACTCCGGCTGCAGGGTTCTATCCGACACTTGGCAGCAGCAGGTATTTATTGATCACCGTTAGGAACCAGTGACCCCTCCTCTGCCCCATTTCTATCCAAGCTTCGCCACGGCAAACTCCGATTTCATCTCCAGGGAATCCTGCCATCACATATCACATCAACTTTGCAATGGGGGGTGGGGGGAGGGGGGGGCGTGAATCAAGAGAAACAAGCAGACATTCCCTCGAGTTATAAGTCAACAGCTCATTCCATCACAGGTGGGAAACCCAATGAAAAGGACAGGCCTGACGCACACTAGAGCCACGAATGAATCATTAAATCAGGCCATCATGGAAAGGTCCAATTCAATGTTCCTATCAGTAGCAGAGAATGTGATAAAATTTGGAGAAAAAAAAATCTGCAAATTGATTTAGCCCAGCGCAGCAAAGTGCAAACAGGCAGTTGTGCAGCTCCTGAGTGTGCGTGCAGATAAGCATTAAAATGTCTCCCTCCCTCCCTCCCTCCCTCTCTCTCTCTCTCTCTCTCTCTCGCTCCACCGAGGATTGGATGCGATACAAAGTGGCCTGTGTTTCCCTGTTCACCTGCAGTATCTCCCTCTTAGCTTATTAAGTTCAGGGAGGAGAAGGGGAATCCAATACAAACCCAACAACACACTTTGTAAAAGCAGTCATTAACAGGCGCAATCAATTACCACGCACTGACCTGTTTCTCCCTCTCTCTCTCTCTCTCTCTCGCTCTCTTTCTCTCATTGCACATGCAATCCCCTCTTTCTCACCGAGGGTGTCTACATGTTCCTTATGTCTGACCTTCACTCAACCCGCTCTGGCTGCACTGTGGCAGGAGGCAGCTGGTGGTCATGCTAGGCTTTGGCCACTGTCTGTCCAGCCGCCTCGCGATGCCAGAAGAGACAAGGTCAAAGCACCACAGATTTGACAGTTATCGTTTGAATTTCGGACCAATTCTCATCCACAAAATCCACATTTCATCAAATTTAAACAGAGGTCGATTGTGATTATATCTTCTCACGTGTCAGTGTCGCTTGAATAAATGTCTCAGTCAACAAAAACCTGATCTTTGCACTTTGTAAGTGATCTTTAAAATCTTTTCCTTTCCACATTCGTAGAAAGGAAGTCTTCTGAAGTCATAGGAACAATAACGCTGAGGAGGAACTGGGAGAGAAAGGTCAGTGCACGTCTCTTTAAAGACACATGTAAACATTTGATGTAAGACCAAAGGTCACATTGGACTCATGCACAAACAAGTATTTATCTGTTTACTTCTACTTATGTCTCCATTATAATCTGTCTGTATGTGTACATCATTAAAGTGGCCATTACTGAAGAGTGGCAGGCAAAGGGAGCATAAGATGTGTCATTACTCCATTGAGGGGAAATGTAAAGAAAAGGCTGCAAAACATGGCAGACTTCAGAGGCTATTATAAATTCATTAAATGATTGTGTAATGAAACAGTTCATACAATCGGATGATTAAATACACGTCATTTTTTAAATTTCTGCATATAGAAATAGCAATATGTTCTACTGAAAGTTACGTAATGGCCCTTTAATACAAACCAAGGTCAGTACTCTGACCTGTTTTCCTGTCACATCACAATCTCTTTATCTCCTCTCCCTCCAGTAGTCATGGGTTTCCCACATTCCACCCCCTCTGTATATTCTGACCCCCCCCCCCCCCCCTCTCCCCCCCCCCTCCCGCGCACCCCCCCTCCTGTTGTCTCCTCCCCCCTGGATGAAAAGCCATTTTAGTGGTTGATTGGAGAATGATGCTGCTACTTAGAGAGTCACTCCATCAGCACCCAGAGAGGGAAGGGGAGCGCAAGGAGAGAGAGCCAGAGAGCGAGGGTGAAACGCTCAGGAGGAGAAGTGGCTCCCTGGGGTGCTGTAGCTGTGATGGGTGAGCTGTCAAACGCCCCATTGTCCAAATTACCCAGCAAGCACCATGTCACCGCCCGGGACTAATTTACGGTACGGGCCGGCGCAGACGTGGGTCTGGAGGTAAAGTCTGCAGTGGAGACGATGGCGTCAGGAAGGCGCAGGGGCGGTGGTGAGTGCATGGGGGTCCACGCAAGCCCTGGCAGAGGGGTACCACAGGGCTTTACACACACCCTGATTAACTTCACGCAGGGTTAATGTCTGCAGCCTTTATGCTTCACCGCCTCGATGACACGTGTCAATACGAATGTGTCGCGCTCCGGTGCGTCCCCGCCCACCCGCCGCCCGCCGGACATACACGTCCACTGATGCACAAACACTTAGGTACAGTTTTACAGCAGCCGTTGCACACGTGAAGCCCCCTTTGCTTCACTTCACTTCATAACGACCGGCGCTTTGTGCCCGCTCGCTCGTCACGAGTCACACCCCCCGGATGCCCACAGCCGGAGGGAGGCCACCTTCCTATATGCGGCACCACCCGCCGAGCCGCGGAGCGGAGCGGTCGGTGTCGGCGGAGACGCGCTTTAACCCTCCCACCCCTCGCTGTGCCCACTAGCTTGATGCAATGCGTCTACTTTGGCTAATTGGCTGCAGGCAGCAGGCAGCCTCGTTGCGCCATCAGTGGAAGGCCAAAGGACAATGGTGCAAAACACACAGAGGAGATGGAACGATTCGAACGGAAAGACTCCATATCACAACAAAGACCCACAAAAGCCACTGAGCGGAATCTCCACAATATAACAATAATCAACGTAGTAAAACGTTCCCGTCTTACAAACACAGACAATAGCGCTCAGGTTTAACATTCTGAGGAAAATGAATGACTATCATGAGGAAACAAAAGCTCAAAATGGTTCACCAACACTCTTTGTCGAGCTCAGTGCTTCTCTCACGACGTCTGCCTTGAGCGAATGCAGACGCAGACAAAGAGAGAGACTGAAAGAGAAAGCAGGATCACTCTCTCACCAGTCCTCGTGCCATTCCCTGCCACTGTTAGCACACTGAACGGGATGAATATCAGAGACAATCAAACGGTAACTAATTCACTGTCGGTGCCAATATACAGCACTAAACGAGTTGCCAAGTTTGAATCTGCTGATCAGCCTGATTCAGGTGCCAGAGGAGGTTTTAGGGACACTATGATATATACATTATCATATATTCTGTATTATGTTGCTCTAGCAGCTGTTTCTGCGAGCACCACACCCTGCTGTTCAGGTCTATAACTCAAAAGTAAGTTTAAAGGTGCAGTGTGTGAGATCTCGTGAGATCTAGCGGTGAAGTTGCATGTTGTATCCATCACCTCACCTTGACCTTCAGAGCATGCGGGAGAACCTATGGTCGACCTCAGTTGTCATCAAAACTCAAAAGACGGTTGGAATGTCCCCTCTGGGCGATTGTAAAAACATGGCGGCCCCCACAGAGAGGACCCGCTCCTAGTGTCAGGCTGGTCCACATCAGGTGGCTCCTTCAGCCATGAAAGCTTGGTAAGATTTCCCTTCCTGTTAAACACAGCAGTGTCACCACCAGAGCCTGAAACCTGTTGAAATCACACATTTTCTAAAACCAGTGAAATGAGAAGACGGACAGATAAGAAGGAATAACGATGATCATGACGGACAAGTGCGAACGGCAGAGGCAGTCATTCAAAGTGGCTTCTCAAAAACAAAGAATGACATTATGCAGGAGGAGGATGTGCCGCCGCCGCCGCCGCCGCCTGCCACCACCTGCCCACGTATGTGTGCACACACACCTCACACCTCACACATGTACATCCCTGAAGCTCTCAGACGTCCAACTCTGCTCGCACACAAATCCCTGGCAGCACTTTATCTGAAGGACAGTGCAAACTGGGACTGTGTCAGAATGTGAGACACAGTCCCCAGAGCACGGCCTCTTCTCCACGTCTGTCACCCAATATGGCCGCCTGCCTTTTTTCTCTCCTCTGGGACACGAACACATATACGCACACGTTTCTAAATCTTCTCCGAAATCTCTTCAATCTCATTCTTGTCGTCTTATCAGTCAAATTGCGAGGTGAAAATCCCGCAGATGCTTCCCAGTGATTTAGAAAGTTCTATGTCCTCCTTAAATGCTCTCTCTCTTGACATTTATTGCTCACCATAATACTCCAAACATGGCTTTATGTCGCAGTGGAGGCACTGTAACTCTAGTGTGTGTGTGTGTGTCAGTGTGTGTGTGTGTGTGTGTGTGTGTGTGTGTGTACATGTGTCCGTGTGTGATGGTTGAATTAATGTGACAAGGCAGATGTAATGCAGAATCATAAATCTTAGCCCCGGGATCAGTAGAGGGAGAGCAGGAGGTGATATTATAAAGGACACACACACACACACACACACACACACACACACGCACACACACACGCACGCACTGAACACGGAATCGTTATAACGCTCATAATAAAAAACAAGACCACAGACGCAAAAGCCACCTAATAGACATATGTGGCCCCCAGGGTTACGAAACACACACATCGGTGCATGGACACACACGCAAACACGCACACGCACACACACACACACACACACACACACAGTAGATGTGCACACGTGACACCGCCAACATACAAATCCTGCACAAAACACAAACTCTATCCACTTTTCCAGCAATTTATGATGCTGCTCTGAGCGCAGTGTTGGATATGGCTGGAACAGCCTTCACATCTTAATGCTGTTACACGAGCGCTCTGTTGTACCACATGCTAATTCTTTCCTTACAGTGGAAAGCGCTGGATGACACTCTAGAGGTAAAAGTGAAAAAAAGAAATAAACACGATCAGGCTGCTTTCTGAGGCGCAGATGAAGAGTGTTACTGTCGTACCCGGCCTGAGCGGCTGATCAGTGATCAGACTCCCGGGCTCATGCTGACAGCTGTCTGCTCGCAATCAGACGCTCCGTCACTATTAATGCTGCTTTTTTATTGTCCGGCTGCTGCCTCCACTTATGATCGTTATCAACGCACTGTCACAGTGGCCCTGAAGAGCGACACAGTCACACAGAAGACGAACCAGGACAAAATGAGAAAAGACGGCATCAAACAGAGGAGGAGGCTTGTTGTTGATTGGACGGATGGACAGGATGAACATTGTAGTGTTTTTTGTCATTTTGTTATTGTTTGCTATAGTGTTATTTTTATGATGATTTAGTTTTTATTTGGTGCTTTTTATCATGACATGTTCAAATTCAATTTTGTTTGTGCTTGTGTTTTCCGCTTCGTCAGCATCTTGATTTTTGCTCTTGCATTTTGCGCTTCGAGGCCACCATACATTACTATGGCAGATCCACTCCACGACAGGTTAGCTTCATTTCCCCTGTGAAGTCAGTGCTCCGGGTCTCTGTGCAGCTGCAAAGGCGCATTATTAGGCAGTGGAGCTGCAGGCCTCGTCTCAGCGGAGGGCATTAGTTATCGTACTTGCACACATGCGTTAGGATGAGTGGGTTTAGCTGCAGTCATAATTTCCTTGGAATTAAAACAATAATTAATGCAGCTCCGCACACACTCAATCTGCATTTGTGAGAACGCTTGATATTCAGCTCACTTTCACGATCATAAACACTCATCTGGCTCCGGCCTTCGTCCTGTGAAATACTTACTGTACTGTCTTACAACCTGTCACGGCTGCCTCAATTTACTTTTTCCCTGCGTAAAAAATATTCTAGATACTGCTGCATTTCACTGCCGATTCGCCCTGCATGTTTATTCAAGGACAGACGTGATGCTTCCTGGGCTCATGCATGAAATGAAAAGGGGCTTTATAAGCATTCCAGAGGAGTAGCAACATGTCGGATGCCAAACATAGGCTACAGTCGGCGCATGTACAATTGCAGAACGGTCCCGGCTTTGTTGTTCCGAGGAGCATCTGCACGCGACCTGCGAAGGAAGTGAAGTGAAGCGAGTTTCCAGAGAAAAGACATTTCCGTGTCATAAAACGGATCGAATAAAATTCCAATTCCAGTATGTCCTGAAGCAGCAACGTGATGGGGTGTGGACTTCAGCCGATTCCTCAGGTGTGGGCTGGAGCAGCATGCGTGATGCAAGAAGGAATGTATGAATTCCACTGTGGAGATCAAGTGTGTGTGTTTACAGAACATCAGTATGTCCATTCTGCCATCTTCTTTGGCATCTTCTATCTTCTGCGGAACCTCTTTCATCCCAAGATCGGTGGGATCGGCATCAAAGGCAGTGGCTGCAATGTTGAAGAAACCAGTTTGAGATGATTCAAACTTTGTGATAAAGTGTATGATTCTGCTGGAAGTAGCCTTCACACGATGGGTAGGCTGAGATGTCCAAAGGAGTCCAAAGCAGGTCAAGAAAACATCCTCCATAGCATAACATCAGCAGCAGAAGCATGAATTATATATACGAGGAAGGACGGATGCATGTTTTAAACATAGACTGTATAGAAAGATGGACGTAGCGTCTGTGATGTCACCGTTTTTTTCTGCAGAATGCTTAAGAAGCAAACTGTGGGTGAGCCAGTCACGTGTCGCCATCTTACTGAATCCTAACTCCTCCTTCTTTCCGGCTCATTGGAAAACAAAGAGCTGTAGGTGGGCCCGTGGTGCTGTTGCATCACCCGCAGTGTGTGGCAAGTTGTAGAGGCAACACCCTCAAATATGCACAATTTCAAATGCTGATAAAATAACAATAAGCAAGTTCAGAAAAATTCAACTCAAAAATGCCACTGATTGAGACCAAAGCCATAGTTTGTACCAGGCTTTAAACATGTTTCATTCATTTCATCATGGGAGTCTATGGGGATTCGCTCCCTTTTAGAGTCAGCCTCCACTGGCCAATCCATGAACTGCAGGTTTTTTTACTTGTTCTTCATCCGTCTGTACCGGAGGTTGCCCTTCTTTTCTAAGCCAAATTCTGGCCCTTCTATGAGAATGTCGCAGCAGAATCAAGCGTCGCCAAAGCAGCCGACACTCCAGTCCTCCATTGTCCAGTTGTGGTGCATTGATGCAAAGTGTTGCGGCCTGGTGAGGTCTCCTGCAGCTGCATCCAGGACTCGTTATTTGACTTAGCGCTGCCTCTCACTCGGGGTAAAACCACGGGATAATCTCTGGCTGTTCTCTCATGGGCTCAGCTGAACAATGTCCAGAGCATCTACTCAGGCTGTGGCTGCAGCAACTCTGGAGGAAGCAACCTACTGGCAAATGTTGCCGATTTATCATGTCTCCTGTATCGGATTCAAGCGGAAGACAGGGAAGCCATTGTTTATCCCATTTCATACAATTCCTTTCTGTAATACCGAAAATAATACAGCTCCCATTACATCTGCACTTTCACAGAAAACGGACACATTAGGCCCAGTTCAGCTGCTCACTGACATCACTGCCATGCTCTGCCTTTGGCTCATACAGTGGTTGAATTGATGGGAGTGGAGCTTCCACAACAGAGCCAAACTGTTGTTACGTGTTGCGTTTTTATGGCATAATAAACACTGATGGAAGTGGACATAAGGCACGACTACACATAAACAGCGATACTGTCAGTGTGACCCCGCTCAGACTATCACTGCATCAGATATATCCGGACTGCTCCGCTCTGGGGCCGCGATAGACGCCGCTTCATGGCTGCAACCAGAGTGAATCTCACATATATATCTGGAGTGACCACTTATGGTTAGATTGTGCTGCCTATTCTATTCTTACAGGGGTTCAAACAAACCACGGAAGCATTCAAAAAAACAACGGCACAGTTGGAAACAATAGTGTTCTCTTACAAATGCTTGAAACGGAAAGCGTGATGGAAACTCGCCTCCGGTGCAGGCTTTTGTTTGAGTGTTGGTGAGCTTAGTCTTGCCACACAAATCCGGAAAAGATGAGGCCATTCTTCATATGTGGTCCCCATGCGTCTCCAGCCATGTTGTAATTGGGAAGGCTGTGGCTCAGGGGGCAGAGCGGGTCGTTAGGTTTGCATTCTAGGTTTTAACGGGGCCTCTCTTGTGTGAGTTTGCATGTTTCCCTTCACTCTGGATGTTGATGAAGAGCTGGGCAAGAGGCTGAAGCTCGGAGCCGTTTGACTATCGGGGAACTTTACTGTCAGACACTTCAACTTTAAAGATAGAGTGTACGATTTGGTGACATCTTCTGGTGAAGCTGCATGTTGTATCCATCACCTCACCATAAAAATCGTACACACTGTAAAATGGTGGTTACTTGGCGCGTAACGATACATGTATTCGTATTGAACCAGGATGTTCGCTTCGGTACAGAGCCGCAATTCTTCAACTGCATGTTATCCTTGTTTTTTTGGTTGTCAAAGTATTTTCCTTGTCATCGTTGCCATGGTACTCACAATGGCAATTGAGTTATATTATTGTACCAATAAAATAACACACAGCAGGTGTGTAAATGGTGAGACGCTACTAGAATGATAGAGTCCTCAGTAACTACAGGACCTGTAACTGTTCCTTGTAGTGAAAGAGTTCAACGGTGCTTGGTGGCAGCGCTCTTCATTTCCAGGCTTTATTTTGGCAGTGAAGTGTAACCCAACGCCTGATCTGACTGTAACACCTGACATTATCATCCATCTGTGTACACATGGCCACTGACACACACGTCACCGTTATTGGAAACACGTGGCCATTTCTTTTTACAATACATCCATTCCTCCATTAGCAGAGCCACTTATCTTTTGGAGGGTTCGCAGAAAGGCTGCGGTCGATCCCCGGTGACAGCGCGTGAGAGGCGGAGCTGCTCCCTGAACAGGGGCTGACACATGGACACAAACACGCATTCGCGCTTAGATTCACACCCACGGGCAAATTTAGTGGGGAGGAACCAGAGATGGGTCTTAGCGTGAGGTCACCAACACAACATGATGCGAACAAAGAAACGGGGAGAGTGTAGAACAGTATATGCCGTCTGCAGTGTTTCGCCATTGATCAGACAAAAAATAAACAGAAACACACAAACCATCGCACACCTGTTAATGGATGTGTAAAGAGGAAGTGATACTCAGTGGGATGCGCGTGTGAGAGAGAGGAGCTGTGTGTGTGTGTGTGTGTGTGTGTGTGACTGCATTAGGGAATCACACACCCAGCTCCTCTCACCAGGGGACCACTGTCAGCCTGTGATTTTGCCCCGTCCCCCTCCCAGTTCTCCGCTGCTCACTGCCGAAATAGGTCAACCACATATAATGGAGGGGGTAATGAGGAGCAAGTGTTGTGCCCCCTCCCTCCCACCCACCCACCACTACCACCACCCTGTCCCTCTGCACTCTCACACCCTTTACCTTCACCATCCGACCAGAGAAACGGTGAGGCTATGCCCCCCCGCCCCCACCCCCCCCCTCTCCTTCATGGACACACAGGGACTCGGTGGAGTTGAGACGGGCACATCCAGCCACAACATGCCAACCTCCAGCCACAACAGCCATTTACACAGTCACGCTCGAGTAGAGCCGATTCCAGTGTCTCATACCGAATTCGTAGCATGGGCTTTAAAGGTCCAGGCTCCTCAGAATTAAATGAGGACGTGGGAGTAATTGGGGGACAAATGTAATAATGGATACTGTGTGCGAATGTCTGCAGCCACAAAACTGTTCACTCTCCTGGGGAGCACAAAATGGGAGGAGAAACCTTTTTGCAACACCCAAACACTGAAGGGCCACGCCGCCATTTCCAAGCAGAGTCAGATAAAAATTGTATGGACGGGGAGAAGTTCACATTGAAAATAGCTGCATGGGGTCGTCTGTGACGTCTTCCTGGTATTTTAAACGTGCACTTCCAGACTGAAACTTCATGCATTATACATGCTGTGGCTGGGAGGGTCAAATGAAAGACACAGTGGGGCTGCATCATGGGAAATGAAGTGTTGTAGACATTTTGGATGCAAATTTTAGAATCCATTTTGACCATATTTGTACCTTTGTCTCCTTAATGTATCAAAACTATAGGTCACATGTGTCAAACACGTGGCCCGTGGGCCAAATACATTTAATGCAGGAGCTTAAAGGCACATGATTGTGTAAAAATAAAAGTATAAAGCATACATTACCCATTAACTCTAGTTAATTACACATGCCACTTTTTTTCTGTTGTAATATATTCAGTGTGTTTGCACTTGAAAATGTCTGTAAAGACAATACCTGTAACTTGAATAAATGATTATCAGTCCCACAATTAAAATCGGCCCCTTGAGAGCAACCATGATGTGGCCCCCGGTGAAAATGAGTTCGACACCCCCCCATAGGTGGTACGATCACAACTGGTCCCATTATTTTTCTTATCAAAAGCTTGAATTGTATCTAATATGTGAAGACTCCTTCATCCTCTGGGAGGAAACGCAAGCCTGCATCTCTTCAAGTGTTTTGTCGTTTAAGGGAACTCTCAAGTACAAACATGCTGCATGTTTACGACGGTGCTTTTCCCAGAGGCATCGCCGTGGTGCATGTTTCGCTGGAATTCCCTCTCATGTAGAGTGCAGCTATAAAAAGAAGTGTTCAAAGCATGATGTGAAAATTGCATGACAACACCTACAATGACAAACAAAGAAACGTAAAGGTATGAGACTGAATAGTGAAGGGATGGAACCGTCAGCCATTGTTGATTTGACTCCATCAATGGGAATAGCAACATTTCACGGGATGTTGTAGATATTTAGGAATATGGTGATGGAACATTTGGAATATTTACAAGCATACAAGAGTGTTTTGTTTCTGCACTTCGCGCAAGCTAATGTTTTTGATTGAAAAGGAGACTCAAACGTGCTGCTGTCTCGAATACTTGAGCCTGCATGCAAATATCCACATGCTGTCAAAGACACGCCATCAGCACACTTCATGATTCCTGCCTGGTCCAGTTTGCCATCCTCGCTCCCTCCCTCGCTCCCTCCCTCGCTCCCTTCTCGTTATCCCATGTACTCTTTTGCATCTCCCATCACTCTCCACTCATGTTTCCTCTCCTCTGCAGCCTCCACTGCCTGTGACCTTTTCTCCAGTGGAACAGGATACTGCCCATCTCCATCTCCCTCATGCATTAATGATCTGTGGTAAGCTGAGGGCATCTGTCTGACTCCCGGCCGCTCACCCACTTCCAAGGACGGAGCCTGAGCCAAGCCCATGCAGCCACGTTTCCTCATCACCTACAGGGAAATGCAGATAAATAGCCACGAAGAGCGAGAGCTCCAGAGTCAGGGAAGTGGAGGCTGCCTCCTCTCATCTACACAGCATATATCTTTTTTGACACTCCCCACTGGCAGAAATCAAAAATACTAGAGCAAGCGAGACGACGGTATGCAACACACATATAAAGAAACTCAGCCAATTATCCTAGTTTCAAACTCAACCTCAAGGTTCCAGCCCCATGGAGCAAGGCAGACTGCTCTCTTTCATAACTTATAATTTTATCGGCATTTAACATTATGATAATGAGAGCTACAATTTCATTGCAACTGGTCCTGAAAGAGCTTTTTTGGCAAAGCCTCAGTCCCGTCAAATTCGGGAATGTCGAAAGAGATAAAGGGATTCTGTAACGTAAATTAATGTTGGGAATCCTGATGCAGCTCATTCAGCTGCCAGTACATTTGAAAATGACTCCAGTGACGATTGCTCAAGTTCCTCCGAATGTGATTTCATCCCTAAGACAGATTTTTTGGAAGCAGGCTGCAGTGAACTCGATGAGAGGGATCGAATACAACTTCTCGGCTGTGATCAACTTTTCTGACTCGCACTCTCTCCTCCACGTTCATCTCATGGCTTTCATCCATCAGACTTGCTGCCACCGCCCTACTGCAAGATACTTGCGTTATTCCTCACCAAAAAGAATCGGTTACCGAGCCCTCAGGTGGATCAATCTAAACTCTCCTTTGGCTTTTTAGAAATAATACAGAGTTTATAGTCGTGTCGTTTTAGTTCAAATTTGGGAAAGGGTAAAAAGGTGAAACGTCTGGCAATTAAAAATCTCATCACAGAGCAGTTTGCATTTAACACTTGAAAAAGAGCTGGGGCGCAATTTCAAATGAAAAATTATGTTGAGAGAATTTTCATCAACAGCGATGTGGAAAATGCAATATTTACAAAAGTAAGAATCATTGTGGAAACAACAATTCGGTATCATTGACAGAGTATGAGTTTGATAAATTAACTCCCTCACATTCATGAAATTTCATGAAATTTAAAGGGTACATAGAAAATGTCATTGACTTGAAATGTTTATCTCATTAGGTTCTCCTGCACGCTCAGAAGGGTGAGGGTGAAGTGATGGATACAAAACAACTTCACCACTAGATGTCCCCAAATCGTACACACTGCACCTTTAATCTAATGTTTTTAATGAGGAGGTCCATATGCTCTATAACACCAAGGATGCAGATTTATAATTCAATGTCTGGGATATTTCCCTTCATGACAACAATGGTGACCTGCATGGACGAACCCTGGGAAGTTGCTATTGGCCTCTTTGCTGTTTGATGCATTTCATCCTGTTGACTGTCTGGACTCATTCTCCAAAAACCCTAAGATGCATTTTGACAGCTGCAGAAAAAATCCTCATGTGCGGGGCAGAGGGAGAGGAGTGAAGAAAGAAAAAAAAATCTTCGCTGCACCTCCCCACTGCTCCAGATCCAAATATTTGACTTTGCCTCTGATCCACAGCCCTTGAAGGCTTCTGTTGGGCTTTTCCACACCATTGATCTCTGTTTTCAAAGCAGGTGTTTAAAGCACAACCGACACAGAGGCCTCACTGCTGAAGTAGAACAAGAAAAGAAAAAAAAACAGGGAGGAATGGTAGGAGAGAAGGAAGGAAATAGAAAAGAAAAAGCTTTTTGATTATTTACATGTGTCTCCCATATTACATACAGGAGACGACGTGAATGCAGTGGGACTCAGACGTTAAATTAGAGATGACAATCATGCCAGATAGTGGCGTGTCTGGCTGCTCAGCCGATGGTTCTCTTCTACGGCCAACCCTTGATGTCACTGTTCCACACCCTCGTAGACATGGCCCTCAGTTATAGACAAATATGCATGCTAACACACACATGTACGTATGCGTGCCCACCCAGGAGCGAGAATTCAGGGGCTCATACCAGCGCAGACGCACAGGGTATAAGCAGAGGCTTCACAGCGTAATCAGACTGACAGATCAAAGAGTACAGCGTGAACCTTTAGAAACGTTTGAGAATCTGCCAAAGGATGTCATTCTAAAAACCCTGCGTCGAAGCAATGACCGCTGGCGTTTTCAGTACATACTCAGATTCCAATTCATCTCAAAAGCAAAAAAACACAAACATGTTCAGCTGTCAAAACCTCGAAGTAATTACATGACAACCTGTCGTGTAAGACACACGCCGCATCCTGCAGTCTCATTTCAGTGCTTCTATGTTTCCATGTGTTTCTCTCTTTTTTTGGAGTAAATCTAAAGGCTCTGAGATGAATCGGTGAATCAGAGGTGAGGAGCGAGTTTTCATCCCATTAAAGGGCATGTAAGTCTCCAGCTTAATTTAAAACATGAAAGCTAGTTACACGACAGATATGGAAAAAATGGCGAGAGTGACATTTAGTGTCACATGTAATTAGTCAGTCATCACGCGAAGGGTTAAAGGAGAAATTGCTAAAGGTTGAGAATGTGAAGCCTCCGTGACACAGACACAAAGAATGCAAATACAAACATATTTGCAGACGTGCCCTAAAATCAGTTTGACAGTCCCTTAGTTTGGTCTGGACTTGAATATCTCTACTGGATAGATGTGTACAGAGGAATGAATCTTATTGGTCCCCCACCTTATAGCGCCACCTGTTGTCTGGACTGATACTTTGTCTCTTAAAGGTGCAGTGTGTCATTTTGTCACTTCCAAAAATATTACAAAACAATTACAGACTGACATTTTCATGACCTCATAATCACCTGAATGTTTTATCATTTTCCATTACCCTTAAATGAGCCTATTAATGTACATTTGCATGAGGAATTTTTACAGTGGCCCAGAGTGGACAAACTAAACATCTTTTGAGATGTAATCCCACCTGAGGGCAACCGTAGGTTCTCCTTCCTGCTCAGAGATGGATGATCTGCTCCTGAATTGAATACACAGGGCTCATTCAAGCCAAATCAAAACAAGGCCTCGTATATTTGGGAGGTCAGACTCTTCAATTAAATCCATTTAGATTTCATTTCAGCCAACACAAACTCATTAGAGTTTTAATTGGAATTACAAACTCAACCTGAAGCACACGGACTATTCTCCGCAGTCCTCACACAAACACTGTTCCACTTCAAACACTGTTCCACTTCAGAATTCAACATATGCCGTCTCCTGGTTCACATGTTCAACCCCACACTGGGTCGTGTGAGTGACAGTCAGACCTGGAAGATACACACCAGGGGGCGAAGACGCTGCCATGATAGAGGGGCTGAAAACACTGTACTGGGAGAGGGAGGGAGGTGACGGGGAGAAACAGACTGGTGACTATAGAGGGGAGTTGGTGAGATGTGTGGGGGGCCGGGGGATGGGGGGTGGTGGGGGGGGGGGGGCTCCACAGGCTGGTGCCACAGTGTTTAGCTCTTTCTCTCCTGTAGCACCCCCCCCCCCCCCCCCCCCCACCCCCCCCCCCCCCCCCCCCCCCCCCCCCCTTTAACCCCCCCCTCTCTGCAGCCCTGCCTTGACAGAATGATTAATAGCTGTGCAAGCACCAATGTCCCTGACTATGCTAAACATTATCATAACTTTTTTTTTGGGGGGGGGGGGGGGTTAATAACCGGGGCTATGAAAGTGCCCTCCATGAAACGCATGTCAAATAAAAAAAGCCCCCCAGCAGCTTTGTATTGTGTCCATTTGTCTTTCGTTGCATTGATAATGGGATGAATAGAGAATGTGCGCTCAGATTGATGACACGGGAAGACTGAGATACAATCAGCATCAGATCACATCCCATCTCCTTCATGCTGAAATCATTTGAAACTATCAAATCCCTGGAATGATCTCGCATGTACTGACAAGATGACTGCAGCTCAGCACCGAGCCTCTCTCGGCGCCCGGGTCATATTTTCCTAATGTCTTTTTAATACAGTCGTGTCATCATCCTGCTGTTCTGCTAAACATTGCGGCCTATCGAGTGCTGCGCAGGGTGTCAGCCGCGTCATATAAAGGCAATATAGCATGAGAGCGGGCCTGCACGTCTCATATCAGCTCTGAATACCCCCAGGATCCATTATTGTTTATGGTGCTGTACATTAGCCCCGTGTCTGCTGCCATTATTTCTTACACATTTCTGGGGGATATGCTCATCATTGCACAATCCACAAGGAGAGGTGTTCACACTGTGCAGACGTGCAAACAACAACACTCGTCTTCTGAGGTGCAGAGACACAAAAGGTATGCAAACAGGAGGAGCGTGCACGCACATCAAAACCTCGGCGGTTTGTGTGCGTTCGGAGCACGGACGCGGTGTGAAGAGTGTTGGCTCTGATGTGTTGTGCGGTTAAAATGTAATTTAAATGTGTAACCTTTTCCACAAAGCCTGCAAGAGATTTTGTGTTGCATTGGAAGCATCTGTGGATTCGGTTTTCTGAGCAGGACAGAAAACAGGCTCCGTCCGTACATGAGGGGGAAAAACCTCATTTGAAGCCTGAATCATAACTCCGTGCAAAGGTGTCACGATGCAGGAAGTGCCAACAGAGCACAGCGAATGATTTATAGTCCTGGGCATCCTTCACCTTTTCATTATTCTAACTTCAGCATGATGTAAGCACATTCATTGCTTTTGAAAAGCCGACGGTAAAATTCTCCCGTGTTCGTAAAGTGACAGCGGTGAAAAGAGAGATTTTCTGAAGTTATTAACATTAACATCCAGACCAGGAAGAGTATACCAAAGACAAACATCCACAGAGAGGGGCAAAGCATCCTTTGTTAGCAGTGAGGAGAGTTACTGCTGAGCATAACAGGGGATGAGGAAGTATTAATGAAAGGTTGGAGCGACAATACATGAGCCATAAAGAGAGAGAGGGTGGAGGAGGGAGCGAGATAAAGAATGGATTCCCTGGAAACACAAAATTCACATCAATTCAACATTTTTCACATATTTGGAAAAGAGAGGAACTGAAAAAATGCAAATCAGACCTCCGGGTTAATGAATTCGACTAATGTGTAAAACATGATGTTGATACAGTTCATCTATATTTCACTTATTCAAAAGAATGGGGGAGATAAGCAGAAGTGGCCTGTATGAGGACCCGTCCTGATGTCAATCAGAGGGGCTCATTGCAAAGTAAAGGACAAAACATATTCACATATTAAGGGAACTGCACTCTCCAACATCAGTACAGTTGTTTTAGATTCCATCTTTGCAAACACCAATGGAAAATGAATCGTCACTGCCACGATCCAGGACCCACTGCCAGATCAGCCACAGCTGGAGACTGTAACACATTCCTGCGACACCATCCATCATCACGGACGACGAGCCACGGCTACAATCATCGCCAGCACCCTCATCATCATCAGCATCTTCGCACCATCCCATCGATCAATGTGTTATTACTTAAACCACAAATGTCAATCCAAGGTCTTCCACCGAGGAAATGTACGGTACATTCACAAAACAATACACCGATTCCTTCCCTGCATAGGCCCAGTAGGTTTTCACACACCATTCCAGTGGAGCCATGAGACATCCATCACCAAGTTGTGGGGTCACGGCCTCCACAGGGGTCTTCAGGCATCACCACGCTGGGTCAGATAAGGGGTCAGGGAATATGTCACCAGCTGTCAGGCTTCAACAACACATCCATCCTCATTCCACTCCCCTCATCTCACCTCTCCGTCTTCTGCACCTCGTCTCAACTTGGAACATATCTCTCCCTCTTCCTGCTACTGCAGAGAGGCACAACAACTTTACTGCCCCCCCCCCCCCCCCCCCCCCCCCCCCCCCCCCCCCCCCCCCCCCCCCCGGCACAACAACTTTACTGCCCCCCCCCCCCACCGGCCCCCCTCCTCAGCCCAGGCACACGATTGCACTCCACAACTTCTAATTGCAGTACTGATTAGGCCCGTCCCACTGCATATCTGCGCCACTTCACAATGCTCATCAGGCACATCTGTTCCCAACAAAGCCAAACAAGAGCAACATTAACAAACAAATAGATAACAATTAGTCACATTTGAAGTCTCCCTGCTCCGTCGTACAGAAAAGCTGGAGGGACTGTCGACTCCAAGGAAGCACAAGAGACACGCTTCACGACTGAGGCTTCCCGGAAACACAGCTTTCAGCATTTTGCATTCTGATGACAATGCACTTAAATTAATATAGAATGGGAGGAGAAAGAAAAGGCAGAGCGCAAACAGTGAAATAAGATTGCAGATGGATTATAAGAGGCCATGATTGTATTCACTCACTGCCGTTCTCTGACTCTCCTCTGCGCTGCAGACGAAGGAATGTGAGCGGAGCCGTCCGTCACGGCGCATTAGCAGAAGACCCAGGACACGGCCGGGAGTCAGAGGTTAAAGCCATTACGAGCTGGGTGGCTCCACTTTCTGACCTTTGACCCCGCTTCACAACGCTCCATCTATCTTATGTTCTGAGCGACCCGGTGAGGCAGCAGGTGTTATGAAGTCCACAGTTCTGATGTTCAGACTCAAAAAACACACATTTTAACCTAGAGCGTGTTAAAGGTGCAGCGAGTACGATTTGGTGACCTCTTGAGGTGAAATTGCATGTTGTGTCCGTCACCTCAGCCTCACCCTTCTGGGCATGCGGGAGAAAGTTGTCTTTGAAACTCAAGAAATGTTCAGTACGTCAGTTAGAAAACCTTCTCTCCGCTCCCCTTTGCCTTTTCCATCTCCCAAATACTTTACAGTTGCTGTCCTTTTATTTTTGATGAGGGAGGGGAACAGGGGGTGTCACACCCAGCGCACTCCCAGCCTCATGTTTTAATATTTAATGGAGATGTGCAGTAATACCAGCGCCACACACACACACACACACACACACACACTCATGTACACACTCAGACTCAGAGAACTGCTGCGGGTGAGAGCAGGTGTCGGTGGCGAATGCTAATTGAACTGGTCCATGGGTCAGTGAGTCTTCCTGTTCTCCCCGAGCAGCAGCGCACACACACATTCAGGCAGAGCGGAGAAACGCGTGTCGCTGCAGGACACACTTACGCCTCCCACTGTACCACAGCTGAGCTCCACACTCGCCTGGAGAGGAGACTCGCAGCCACTCTCACAGGAGCGGGGAATACGGAGAGTGGCGCTTTCTTTTTCCTTCACTTAAGGTTGGATTCCGTAGGCCTGCGAGCGTCCATAGTCGCGTATCCGGGAAACACTAGAGGGCAAGGAAGAGAAAGAGTGGCGGCCATGGCCAAGTTTGTCTACTTGGAGTGGTCTCTGTTTTTAGGCCAGAGACAAGAGTTCACGCCGGGACAGCGCAGAGTGTGTTTGAGTGGCGCAGATGTGGTTATGATATGCATTGGCACATCGAAGTGTCTTTCTAATCAATGAAAAAAACTGCTGAGAGAAGCAGTAAACGTAATAATGGTTCAGTTGTTCTCTTGACTGCCATCATTAAAATAAACACACAGACACCATGATACCCCCCAAACACCCCCCACCCCCCAAAGAACTGTAAACCTAGGGAGTTGTATACATCAGGTGCACCACCTGCCTCCTCCAGGTTATTATCCTCTTTAGTCACAGTGGCATGTGACTGGTATCAGCCGATACACACTGCCCACCAATCAGCATCGTGACTACAAAAGTTGTGATGATGTCGCTCCAAAGAGCCCAATCAAGGCTTTTGTGCGCTCTGCATTATCACAATGCATAATTCAGTTTCGAAGGAGGTTCACATCAGGTTGTGACGCAAGAGTCTGCATTCGAGCTCAGTGAGACTTTGACGCAGAGGCATGACTTAGGCTTTAATCAGCGCTGGAGGTAAAGTTCACTCATGACTCATTCAAGATAAAGAAGTCAATCGTTTCCTCCTTCAAATGTAGCCTTTAATTTATGATGAAGAATAGAACACACACACACACACACACACACACACACACACACACACAGCTCCTCCTTACACAGACCTTTTACAGAAGAAACTGTCCCCGACAAAGACAGTGAAATATAAATGAGGAGGCGCAAGAGAGTCAGACTGACACATGCCATGCAGGGGCAAATCCATGTCGCCCATTCATTTAGTAGCCAGCCAGCGCTAATCAGTCTGGCTTTGCGGTTATGTAAGCTCATCCAACAAAGTAATGGCTTCTGCTGCGTGCATGGAACAGTCAGACTTGTGAACTCTGAGGAACGCTGCAGACGACCGAAACTGCACAGGAGAGTAATAATGCATATTTAACAATAGGCTTACCTGAAGGAAGGGGAGTCATCAGGCGCAGGGACATGTGAGGGGGAGAAAGGGAGGAGAGAAACACGAATCAGGACGTGTATGATTTGAAGAAGGAGATGGACACAGACATTGTTTACAATTTCGCATGATTAAAATGACATAAATGGAGGGTATTGGCAGCAAATCAGGAGGAACCTTTCAATGGCAAACAGCATTTGAAGAGATTAAATAAGGGATGGGCACCCGAACGCCCCGCCCCCACCCGCTGCACCCACACATGGCTCTGTTTCAGGGAGGCAGGAATTCAGGAGGAACACGTGTTTCCGGGAGCACCATCAACTCTGTCGAACACGGCAGAGTTTACAGAGCAGAGGAACCGGCTTTAATTAGAGTGGAGCGGCCCGAGCTCTATTTGTTTTCATTTGCGTGATTTATCCCCTTTCATTTGGCAGCTGGCTAACATGTCCCAGACCATCCGACCAACTCCGCCCGAGGTAAGCGGATATGGCTGGTGGAGTGGAGGCAGGGGCCGCTGCAGAATAAACGGTTGGACTTGTGGAGTTTATTGGGCCACAGTTGGGGCCACCTGTTGTGTGGATATACACAGGGGTACATGAATATCAGTAGAGGTGCCATATTGCATGTGACCCAGCATATTTCCCTTTGGGTAAACACATTTTCTTTGGCCCCACGAGGAAAGGAGATATGAGGAGGATGAGGATGGGATGTACCCTAAAGACCCAAGATGGGTTATTAGATATTTGGACAAGCACTCTAGACTACATAAAGCTCTAGATGCCCTGGGGGGGGGAGGGGGGGGGGGTTTAAGGCTTTGTCCATCTCTGTATTGCAAACAGCCAGACGCATTATAGCAAAGAAGAAATCAATCAAAAGCTAACATCTGCCTCGGAAAATACGTTTTTGACTGCGGTAGAATCTACAAACCATAAACTCCAATATGGAGGGGGAAATGATCCGAGACGTGTGATCTAGATGCCTGTCATTGTTCACTTGCAACTGCTGCTGTTACACACTTTTCTCCCCCTGTTCTCATTTTTACCCGTTTAATCCTCATTCACATCGCAGACAAGATTACAGCTAATGTGTCCATTTCTTAGCCTGGGATGGTTTCACCCATCGACACACTGAGACTGATCTATTCGATGCAGACGCTCGACACTCGAACTCGGCTCCAACGCACCAGTGCCAGCTCGTCACGGAGAGCAGCAGAGAAAATAAACAAGGAGACGCCTCGAGCTAAGACAAATGAGATGCAGATATAAAAGGAACACCAGTGGAGGAGTGCACTTCTCTGTGTTTTTTAACTTTCATGTTATTGTGTAAAGAGGCAAACCGCAAAATGTTCGGTATGTCCCAACTCGGGTGGCAGCAGACACCAGAAAGGAAGCAGCCTTAAAACCAGAACAAAGGACTCAACACATCAGCGCTCAGTGTTTGACAAATGGTTACAGTTACAGGTTTGGGGTTTTTTTGGTGTCTAATGACCAGGCCTGTCTTCAGTCAAAGCCTCCCTGTGAGCAGCTGATCCACCCCAGGTAGTAGATTTACAGTCTGGCCAGCCTGTGGGCAGCAAAGGGGTCTCAGAACATCAATAAAGGGTTAACCAGCGCCGTTAAGATTTAAAGGGGCAGTAAGTGGCTCCATTAGCCCGGGCTGACTGCAGCAGCCGTAGGGGTGGAGGTGGAGGTTGATGAAGGAGCAGGAGGCAGATACAGGAGATGAGGTGCCCCCAAGACATGAATCCAGGATGGGGGGAGGAAAAAGGGTGCTGGGGGGGCAAAGCTGAAGACGCCTGCTCAGGCATCAAATCCCTGCTTCTGCCTCGGGACTAAGACAGTGAGAATGGAACAGGAAGCGGCACAGGAAATGGGAGCAAGAAGTGGTTTATTACCACTGGGCCCGTGTACAGCTTCACAGTTTGAACATCTGAGTGTAATCAATAATCAGCGCAGGTATTCAGCTGTTGGCCAAAGCAGATTTCAGAGGGTATACGAGCCCATCCAAGCGTTAATCAGGAGCATTTCCTGCTCTGCTGCCTACACGAACTTTACTGGATGTAAAGATTCTCCCATCTGGCTAATGAATGAATGTTTATTAAAGTAACTGCGGCCCCTTATTTAATGTACTGTCAGGAGAGTTCTTAATTAGGTGCTTATTCAACACGGTGTGATTGGCCAGGGTGCCAGAGTGCATTCAGCCATGGTTCCCCTTTGGTTCCAAACACACTTTACTGCACAGGTTGAATTTGTCCCATCTTGACTGATTCTCTTGTTTTATTTATGATCATTCTGCGAAATTCTACTAATGAGATATACAACTAGAAGGAGTATACCTGCATGTGTGCATGTGATTTTCTTTTATGAAACAATAAAAGCAGGAATTATGCAGCATGTAGCAATGACAGACCTACTGAGTACGGACTGTTGTGACCAACTATGTCCCAATGTCCCGGAGGCAGGAGGCTTGAAACTAGTGGGCTTCCGTTTACATGACTAGTTACTCGATTCTTCCCTTTGAAGAATTTGGCCACAGCACCACACAATGGCCTCCACTGCACAAGCCAACGATATTTCTGACCTTGTACATCCAAACGTAAAAATAATTTGAATGTATACAGATTCTTGTTAGCTCCGACTTTGACTTCTCCCTCCAGCATGTCTGTCAGTGTGACTTCCTTTGAAGTGACGAATGTTGACAGCTGTGACTCCTCGTGTGACTTTGTACAGACGTGAACAGAAAGTCGGAAACTCCATTCAGAACTGCTAGGGAAGTAAATAAATACACCTGTATGTTAGTGCTATGGAATATTGTATTAAGGCATCTGTGTGTGTGTTTCCATTGAGTCCACGGCCCACAGAGTTGAAACGCAGGCAATGATCCCCTCCTTTTAATTGTCCAACCTTTTAATTCACTAATCGTCTTTGTTCTCTTTACAAAAACAACGTAACACCCAATCAGCACTTCTGCCCCGCAATAACCTAGCACTTTAATAAATGTGTTAATTCTGAGCTTTGCCAGCCAGAGACAATGCCAGCGCGGGAGATAAATTCCCCGGCGTTCATTTCCTCTGTGTGTCGTGTGGCTGATGTGGCGCTGGAGACGACCCAGGGGGGAAATGAAGATCATACATCACACTGAGGCATCTTCAGCTCCGCTCGCCGTCTGTGCGTCTCCTCACGAGCGCTGCGATACCATGAGGCCTTTTGATTGTGTGTGTAAAATATCATTTGGCACAATAAAGGTGCAGTGTGTACATTTTTGTCATTTTTGCCTGTCTGTGAGGATTAAAAAAAACAATGATATAATGCGATTTTCTTTACAAATGTAGATTCACAATCACAATGTATGACTTGCTTTTTACATTTTCCCTAAAAAGAGTCCTTTAATGTTAATTACATTGGGTGGGGGTCTCCCTACGATGCCACCATGTTTTTACAATAGCCCAGAGTGGACGTATTTAAAGGTACAGTGTGTAAGATTTGGTGACAGCTACAGGTGAAGTTGAATTTTGTATTCATTACCTCATCACCTAAAGGGTGACGTGAGCGATACAACAAGCAACTTCACCAATACGGTTCACACTGTACCTCTCAGGTAAGGATGGGCAATATGACTTTTCACAATTATGCCTGAAGATCACATATCTTATTTTTATGATTTAAACAGACAGTAACACAAATACTTTACGGAAGCAAAATCATGACGGCGGTCAGATTGTCTATTCTGGGCTACTGTAAAAACCAGGGAGTGCAACATGGAGGCCTTATTAAAGGGAACCTGCTGATGAGGTTAAAAACAGGGCTCATTCCAGGGTAATGAAATCTTCAGTGATTACATTCAGGTGATTATACTTTCATAATAACTTTATTTCATTATTTAAATGAATTGAATCACCGAAGTCTTCCACACAGGACATTTACGACTTTTTCAACGATACGATTTTTGATTTTACAAGTCGACCTGGATGTCAAAGCCTTTTGCTGTGTGTGCACCATTGTGTGTTTGTGTGTCTCCGATGCTTTCTGATGGAGGCGTATTATTACTAAACGAAGCCCTGTGGAAAGGCTGCCTCTGCTCAGCCTGAATGTTTCTATTATTGACTCTCAGCACAGCGAAATCCTCAAGGCGAGTGCTTCGCTGGTCTGCGGGGGGAAAACATCTTTACTGGGTAATAGCCCTTCTTCTAATTACAATGCCAGTCATCACAAACGCAGACACACACACACAGAGTGAGGGTGAGAGAAAAGTACATGCGTCGTATAGCGTACGTAACTCCATGACGGACGCTGTTTGTTGTTGCAGCCGTGGTGAGAGCTCATTAGTGACAATGTGGACGGCCCTTTACAAAGAAGCTTCAATCAGATACCACGGAGAATCACCACTACAGAAACCAGTGTCTGCAGTAGATACAGCTTGGTACGTGCCAATCATAATTCTATCAGTGTGTGCGCAGCCCCGAGAAGTAAACACTCTCAGTGGTATGGGAGCGGAGACACAACAGCTGATTCATTGAGTGGAGGTGAATCATCGAGTTAAACACAGTTAACAATGAAGCTGCGCTCTCTGAGTTTCCCGGGGGGATTTCAAAGTGTTTACTTGCCATTCAATTCGCTGCATCTATTTCATTCCCCTAATCTGCGTTTGCAATCTCTGATTGAGCAAAAAGGGGTCAAAGGTTAAGTAGCCGGCGTCTGGGATTCCTCAAAAAGCGCCTCATTCGTCACAGAGCTGCAGCGTAAACACATGCAGGGGCTGTAATTGTCTGCCTCTTGCCACATAAACACACGAACATATATACAAAAAAGGACAACTCAGGTTCCAGGCCATTGATAAAACAGCATGCCGCCCCTCTCCTGTCACTCACCTCCCCCTCCCTGTTCCCTTTTAATGGCTTTTGAAAGGGACTGAAAGCCTCTCTCCTGTCGCTCGCTCCCGCTTTGTTTAAACAAGTTAATTGCTGCGGCTGATCTGATGGGACTGTGCTGCCACGATCGTCTGTCGCAAATGTAGCCTCTGCAAGTTGGGGCGGGGGGGGGGGGGGGGGCACTAATCTCATGGGGGGGGGGGGGGGGGGGGGGGGCACTAATCTCATCTCCTCTGATGAGCTGGAGGTGGTGAGGACATAAGACAATACCCAGCTGAACAAAAGGTGACTGCTGGGGACTGAAAAAGCCAAAAAAGTGCCGCAACCTTAGGAATCAATCCCTGTGTGGGAGCTCATGTTCTCCTTGGGCAGCCCTGATATTAGTATTGACATCATCATCGGGAAACTCAGATCCAAAGCTCTTGTTTTATGGATCAGAGGACTCTTTAGCATGCATGAACTATTACCTCCGATCAATATATCACTAATGGCAACTCTCTCTGCTTGGTGAGAGCACTAATTATTGATCAGAGGGGAAAATAAAAATGGACTCGCACGTTGGCCCCTTCAGCTCCGGTTACTCGAAACTCTCCGAGTCGGGGCGCGAGCGTGAGGACTGACTTTAGACTTTAGTCGGCCTTTATGGAGATTCGACATCAAGTACTAATGTTTTCTTCTTCCTCTTTATTTTGGCAGCTTTAACAATGATACAGCTCCTCCTCTGGCTGATCTGCTGACTGTTGCAACCATGAACATTGCATCCACTAACATCTGGCTTGTATCTGCCCGGGAGTGGAGACAGTGGCCGTGCCAAAAAGAGGCAGCTCTTCATTCTGGCAGTCGAGCTGCACCTTTTCTGGCACCACCTTACACGGGTCGAAGCTACAGAGAAAAACTAACTCCTCTACCGAAGCCTCCTCTAGCGCCAAACCATAATATTACCACAAGAGATGTCACAGTAATCACAGTCATCTCACGACCCGTGTTTATTGCTGATCGCTGGCCGAGACAAGAGAATCATTTGACCGCCCAATTCCTCTGTTATTAGGCTTTGAGGGGAGATGTGACCCGATAGCGAATTAGAAGGGACAAGAGCGATGAAGAGATACCAGAGGGAGAGGGGAAACAGGGGGACGCGGAGAGGTCACATCTCCGGAGCGGTGGGAGTCAAATGAAAAAAAAAAAAGGTCTCTAACATGAGGAAAGTCTGTCTGACATCCTCTTCAAAGGAGCAGCGAGACAGAGACAGCGGAGAGAAATGAGGAATACTGAGAGGAGCTGGGGGGGTATTGATTAAGATCGCAGGAGAGTGCGGGAGGGGAGGAGACAGCCCAGCGCGGGAGGAGAAGGTGAAGTTAAGAAGGCGTGATGAAAAGGAGGACTTAAAGGTAAGGGGAAGAGCAACGGGGGGAGTTGAAAGCAGGTTCAGACTCCATGAGCAGGTGGAGGCGAGAGAGGGAGAGGTATTGTTAGTAAGACGCGGTTATACCCGCACTTCTCCCACGTAAGCCTCGCTTGGCTGATGAGGGGATGAAAGCGAGCAGGAGAGTGAGCGAGTTAATATGTTCCCAGATATCCCAGGCACCCCTGCTGTCCCTGCCAGTCAGCAGGCATCCTGCTCTCCTCTAATGAGTTGTTTACATGCAACGCAAGCGCATCAAACCCTCAGCTCCCAGTCCTGGTTGGTAGCGTCACGGTTACATTCTACAGACGACCCCATATTTAACACTTTGACACTGGGGGTGATTTGATTTGAAGGTTTGATGATGTGAGACGCATTTAGATACAGATGTAGTTTGGAGTCTTCTCAGTCGGGAGCTTCCGTTTGGAGCATTGCCGAGGACAGGAAGGGTGAATTAGGCATTCACACCAGGAGGGTGAGGGTTCACTATTCATACCTCTCCCTTTGGGTCGGTTCACATTCGCACTGCACTTTAAAAGCAGACCAAACCGCCGTGAACACAGTTAAAAAAGGAGTATTCTCATGGTGAAAGACATCTGGGAAAAAATGAGTCGGTGAAAATGCTTAAAGGTGCTGTAGGTACGATTTGGTGACATCTAGAGGTGAAGGAGCAAACTGTATCCATGCTTTTACTTTTGGTAGACTTCAGGAAAACTCAAAAGATGTTTAGTACATCCACTCTGGGCGACTGTAAAAACATGGACACACTTTCATAGGCATCAAAGACATTGTGTATTTATCTGGTGCGAGGTTTGAATATTTAAGATGAGACCACACTCATATCAAGGTACAGTCACTGAGAATTATACAGTTACTTTTGATCTATGGCAGAACTGATGAAGTTCAGGGTCATCAGCCGACGCCCAGGAATCCATCAGCAGAAGTCATGGCAGGAATAATCCCGGTTCAGATTAGACCTCAGGAGACAGACGGTACAAAGCAGCGCTGATCTCTCATGATAAGATCCCTCAGGATGAGTGATACCAGAGTTCAGCTCGTCACTGCAGCTTAATACAACGAACAAGCAGATGCAAAATGAGCTTTCAAAGGAACATTTTCTTTGAACGCAGAGAGTAATAATAAAACAATATTGCAGATTACAGCCAAACAAAAACAGTTGTAAAGAAAAACTAACTGTTGCAGAAGTCCCGACCCATTCTAAATAACAGCTCTAATGAATGTGCCTTTGAGGAACTTTTATATTTTCTTGCCACAGCTCCCAATTAAAAAATCAGGGGTGAAGTCACCGAAACAGATATAAGAACTCCCTTTTTTCAGTTCATCCCTGATTCCTTGGACTCAGATGCCGGAGGATTGTGTATCAGTCTTCTTTTAATGACCAAGATTAATGTTAAGTAGCATTATGGTAATGGGGGCACCAGGCCCATTCCACTTTATTAAATAAAGCTGCCTGAAAATGAATACGATTATGGATTCTTGTGTTGCTAATGGAGCATGGCAGAGAACAATGTTGACTTTTCTCTCATTATTGTTTTGATATGATGATCAGGCTGTGCTGTGCTCTGCCTCCTGCACACACACACACACACACACACACACACACACACACGCACACACGCACACACACACACACACACACACATACAGACTCAGGCTTTAATCTTTATCTAGTATCCTGAAATATCGCCTAACAGCAGGGACTTTTCTGGGTGTGTGTGCAGCAGTGAGAGGCAGAGTAAGAGAGGATGAGTTACTGTACACTCTCCTCACTACACACACCACCAACAACAGAACCTCATGGCGCTCGGCAGTAAACCCAGGTTTCCAAATCCTCTGCTGTGAGAGTTTTAAAAATGTACAAACCTCACCCGGCAACACAACGTCAGAATATCGCGGCCCCTCCCCGCGAGCAGAGTGAAACATGAGAGCGTTCTGGATTAGTTAAGCCCTTTGTTTGAGTCTCACCATCTGTGTGTGCGCATGCCTGTGCATCTACGTGGGCACGTGTGTGGCACCGAGGCCAAACTCATAAAACCTCACCCCCAGCTTAGGTCTCCCCTCTCGGGATGATCTTTCACTCATCCTCCGTCTCCTCCTCTCTCTCCCTCGATTTCCCCCCAGAACACACATCTCTCTTTTTTTCTCTTCTCCTCACGTCCCCCGGGTCCCAGACACCAGAGCACTTAACCCCAACAGCCCCCCCCCCCAGATTCAGCCTGCCCCCGACACAGACCAGCGTCACATCAGGTCGGCTCGTATTTAGCCCAGGATATGAAAGATTAATGCGGGAGGGAGTGGAAGAGGAGGGGTGAGGAATCAGCATCTCCTAAAGGCTCCTCGAATCGGGAAGGGGGGGTGGGGTGGGGTGGGGTGGGGTGGGGGGGCTCTCCAGTGTGCGCCCCCCTGGAACGGTGAGGGGTCTGTAGTTTTTAGCAGGAGTGCTGAGAGGAAGACGGCACCATGCCGAGCTTCCCGCCCTGGTGTCACTTTCAGTTTACCTTCCCCTGCTGAGATTCCTCCTCTAATGATGTCGGCGGGAGCCTCAACAGCAGCTCCGCTCCTATCGCGACAGGTTTCCTTCACTTATCCACCAATGAGCCCTTTGTATTTACATTAGGAGCCGGTCGTCTCTACAGAGGCAGCCATGTTGCATCACCATTCGTTTTTTTAGTTTAATTATTTTTTTAAATTTTTTATAGTAGACTACGCCTCAGCTTCACCACCCTCTGCGCATGCACGACCTCAGGTGTCCGGACTGGACGAACTGAACTTCTTTTGAGCTTGAGTGGCGACACAGCGCTGCCCGAGGTTCTCCTGCAGGCTTGAATGGGAAGAGTGAGGTGAGGGACACAACATGCTACTTCACCTCTAGATGTCACCAAATCTTACACACCGGACCTTTAAGCGTGAGGTATCAGCCTTTGAACTTCCTTGTGATAGCTGCCTCGAAACTATATTATAAATGTTAATTCAATGTCGGAATACATTGTGGATAAACATGCAGGAGGCCTTTTCTTTGAAGAGATAAATCTGTGAGTCAGGTTACAAAAAGGAAATCCAGAGGGATGATTCAATGACATAAGCAGATTACACAGCACCATCCATTTCTTTAGTCAGGCCTCTGTCCAGTGTCTGACCTGGAGAGACGGGCAGAGGAGGAGAGGAGGAGAGGAGAGGAGGAGAGGAGGGGAGGAGAGGAGGTGAAGAGCAGGGGGGG
>JAFBJT010088792.1:110474-124288 GCA_016785325.1 Chascanopsetta lugubris
ATATATATATATATATATATATATATATATATATATATATATATGAATAAGGATAAAAGGAGGGGAGGAGGGAGAGGATGATAAATTGGAAAGTATGAAGGTGGAGTGTTGGATGCAGCAGACAAGAGGCAGGCGGCAGCGATGCACACACACACACACACACACACACACACACACACACACACACACACACACACACACACACACACACACACACACACACACACACACACACACAGGAGGAGAGGAGAGGAGCTGGCACAGACACACCCCAGGGAGCGGTGAGAGGTGGAGGGACACACAGAGAGAGAGAGAGAAATAGAGAGACAGAGAGAGACACAGAGAGAGAGACAGAGAGAGACACAGAGAGAGACAGAGGTCTTCCACCGGCGGCACACACGAGCAAACGAACCAAACGCCACAGCAGCCTCACGCTTTATGGGTGACTTAGACTTAGAGCACCATACTTCAGCCTGATGCCTCCGTGGGCAGTGGATGAATCCCCTTATTTTACAGTTCACAGGGGACACGCAGCAGTGCTTTAAGGACTAGGGGCCCAGCACGGTATATTATGGGGTGTATCGCCACTCCATGATATCACAGTGCACTCTGGGTACAATCAGTACTTTCAATTCGTAGTGTGTGTGTGTGTGTGTGTGTGTGTGGGGGGGGGGGGGGGGGGGGGGGGGGGGGGGGGACTGTAACATAGCAACCGCCGTCCTGACTGAGGTCAAAGTGAGGTAAACACACGTCAACACCTCAAGCTATAACCACTTCACTGTTCAAGTACTGGCTCAGTGCATCACACCGAGGTGGACTGTTAGTGAAACACATGTAATAATAAAGATAATAACAATAACTATTAAAAATAACAATACTATTAGATTATGATTCTCAGTGTTAATACTAATACTAATACTAATAATGCACCAATGTCTTAATTCTCTATGTGGGTCAAAAATAAAGAAAACGTGAAAATAAAATAGAAAGATTATTAAAACAATGATAACAATGTTACCTCTCTGCAGAAGATAGAGTCCCCTTATCTTAAGGCTCTCAGGGGATAATGGTGCCTTCAGGGCTAAGGTGGAAACATGGTGTAATGGAGTGTGATATCAGCCACTTGCTGACATCAGGCTGGAGAACAAAGTCACGGCACAATGTGTACTTTGTCTTTAAGGACAAAAACAGGAAATAGAAAACAAGGCCGTGGTAAATACAGGGGCAGAACTAATTAAAAGTGCAACATACGCTATGATTCAATATCACTAAATGTGCCATGTACTTGGTACGTGCCATTCATCACTATGGGATTCCACTGTAGGAAATAAAAGAAAAATGAATACATAGGCAGTGGACCAAGGGACAAACAGCAGCATGGTGTCACTGAGTTCAACGCTGCCTTTTGATTGGTTGGAATTTACAAATAAAGGCCCAGGAGGCGTGTCCTGACAGGGTCAACAGGTTAATGCAGGTAAAGTCATCACATCTTCAACTGCAAGTTGCCCGTTAATCAAATGTGAAGTGGGCAGAATGAGCTTTTAATCCATATCAGTAAATGTGCCAGATGATTTATGCTTTTCATGCATCACTGCTACAGTTTGACACACTGTCCATACTAATGTGGACACTTAGTTAAATAGTGTTATTTTTTGGAATTTATATTTACCAATTTGGGAAACAATAATAATAATGACAATAACAATAATAATATGAATAATAATAACAACAATAGTAAAAGTAATAATAATACAATAATGATAATACCAATAATAATACCAATAATAATAATAATAATAATGATAATAATAATAATAATAATAATAAACTGTTGATTTTGGAACTGGCCACAGTTTCCGTCTGTTGAATACCCGTTTCTCTCTCCAGTTACTTAAAGGTACACTGTGTGGGATTTAGTGACACCTGCAGTTGAGGGTTCCTATAGCAGCTGACCAGCCCACCACCTCACACCTCATCTCCGAGCACTTTATCTTCAACCCCATACCTTCCAGGACAGTGGATGAATTTCTCCTGTTTTACAGCTCACAGGGGACGGCAGCGCTTTAAAGGACTAGAGTCAACACTGGTTATGGAGTATAACTCCTCTTTCTGATATCAGAGCGCGCGCGCACACACACACACACACACACACACACACACACACACACACACACACACACACACACACACACACACTGCACAATCAGTACTTTTAATATATATATATATATATATATATATATATATCACTGATTTGCATTGACAAATATAAACACAGTGGGCGGGTGGTGACAGGATGAGGTGAATCCAGGTGAGAGCCGTCACCACAGATTTGCTTCTCTCTTCAAATGCAGCTCGACGGCTCATTACGGGTTCAATTTGATGCGTGCAAAATATAAACAGGAATCAATATCAGTAAATGTGCCTTTTGCGTTACATGCATCACTGCTGCAGTTCTCCACGCCGTCCATACTAATGTGGATACTTTTGCTCAAAACCAAAAAAAAAAGAAAAACTATGTTACTGTGAATTCAGGTCTAAATAAGACAGAGATATTTACTAAAGTGCACCGGAAGGAAAACTGTCTCTGCATGAACGTGAGGGAACATGCTCCGTCAACTTTGTATTGTTTCAATGGAAGCTGTTTTCCAGCTTGTCTCCATCAATTGAAATGACCCGAGCCTCCGCTTCCAAACATGGAGAAGAACCTATATGTATTGGACCTCAAAGGTTGTTCGGTTTTTGATCTTTTAAAATCACGTTGCAGAGGAGTCGACCCACTCCTGATTAAAATACCACGGAAAACGTACAATAAGTGGATCGTTCGTGAGTGAAAAGTTAATTATTGCAATATTTCTGCCATTAAATCCCATGAGCCTTCATCTTAGTCACTCGAGCTTCAAAACAATTACAAGCTAAAAGCCTCGTATGCACCAAATCACCAAATAGGTGCCAACACAAGTAAATAACAGCTGCTTAACGCCACCCATAGTTATGGGCAAAGCCAACAACAGTCGATAGATAGTGAATCACTTCACAGTTCATGTCAGAGCGAGAGAGTGAGGGAATGGACAGCAAGGGAAGCCGGGGTGAGCTGACTATTGTCAAGCGATTATAGAACTATAAGGATTTTACTTCTTTAAACTGATACCAATCAGTACACGTTGGTCAGTAATGATAGTGGGGCCCCGGCTATAAACAAATTAAACATGGACACTGTAAAGCAAATAAATATAAACTGTACCAGTCAGAGATGTCAGCTTGGTCCTGGGCCAGCCGGAGAGAGAGATCTAGAGAGAGAGAGAAAGAGAGAGAGAGAGAGAGAGAGAGAGAGAGAGAGAGAGAGAGAGAGAGAGAGAGAGAGAGAGAGAGAGAGAGAGAGAGAGTCAGGACGGGCTACATGGACAAAAGGATTCATCAATCATACGGTCAAATGAAATCAACAAAGACGGTAAAACATTGCCAAAAACAGAACGAATAAAATGCCCCAGGAAAGGGCCCCAAGCAGGGCTGCAGATCCTCAGTGGGGGGGGGGGGGGGGGGCTGTGGGGTTAGGGGGGGGCAAGGGCTACATTTGCCCCGAAACCTCTGAAAACATCGCCGCGTGTGTGTCGGCGCATGCAAACCGCTTTGAATAGTATTTCCCCGATAAATACACCTGCACCGACATCCCAGAAGCAGTCACTTTGCACACACACACACACACACTGTCTCCATGGAGACACTGTGACGCGGCGGTTACATTATTGAATGGTGACTTTGCAGTTTTCAGGCAGCAGCGTCTTCGTTTTCTCCAAAAGAAACCATTTTGTTTTGCTTGTTTTGTTTCGTGCCGCGTGCACACCGAGACCCGGGAGTTGTCGGACGCGGACGTTCTCTTTGGTTTCCCGTGCGCGCTCGCTGACACATGAGTGGGGTGGTGGCATTATTTAAAGCTGCCATCTGCTTCTGTACAACTGTACTTGTCTTCTCTTATTTCTTTCATTCTTTTTCTCTTTCAAAAACACGCCGAGAGCGGCGTCGTCGCCAAGTTGTGGAAAATCCATTCGTCATTGAAAAACGTAGGTGGACGCGCACAGTCGTAACGGCGGCTCGCTTGGGTATGGATGTGTGTATTATGGATGTGTGGGGATGAAAGGGCGGGGGGAGGTGGGGGGGGGGAGGAGGTGGGGGGAAGAGGAGAGGAGAGAGGGGGAATCAGGTAGGAGAGATGAAGAGGTATCTGCTGCTTCCTTCCTACTTCCCCCACACAAGCGTCATGTGCAAGCATAGAGTGTTGCGGTTCGCTCGTCGATGCCCGACTCCTCCCACTTCCTGATTCATCCAAAAGTGGACAAAGGGGCGGGGCATGGGGTAGGGCCCACGCGGCTGTCACAGCATCCACGAGTGAGCGAGAGGCCACGCCCCTAATTATGCACAATGTGACTGATCGAGAGCAGAGCGGGAGTTTGTACCGGGCTTTAAACATGTTCCATTCACCTCCAGAGTTGACCATTTTAACATGGGAGTCTTCGAGGGGTTGACTCGCTTTTGGAGCAAGCCTCAAGTGGCCGCCGCGTGAACTGCAAGTTTCTTCACGTCTGCACGTTCTTCACCATCAAGCCTTGTGTACAACACATAGTTCGACTATCCAACGCCTCGCAGTCTCTCCCATGAAACGGCATCATTCATCACTGCCTAACCACTCAAGACGTTCCCCCGCATCATCCCATTTCAAACGCACGGTTTCCCCCAATAAGCTTCGGCGCCAAACCGAGGTTTGTTTCTCAACTCATTTTCATAAATGATAGAAAATGAGTGACACGACTGCAGCGCTGCGATATCTCCGCGCTTATTCATATTTCCGTGTAGATCGCATCTTTCATTATCGCCTCCGCTAATGCGGCGCGGTGATGAGTCTGACGGCATTGTTTACTGATTTCCGAATAGAGGTAGTGTCCCGCTCCGAGGATGCGTTTGAACTTGACAGGCTGTCGACAGTCACTCCCTCGCCGGGATTCGCTGTGCTCCCTTTTTTTTTTTTTTGTCTTCTTTTTTTGGTACCCCAACACGAGCATTTGAAGTTCCTCCCCAAAAAAAGAAACGGAAAAGAAAAGACATAAAAAGATATCTAAGGACTTCCAGCTGAGGAATTCCTCTCAAATCACTGAAGCATCGGTTTCAATTGTGTAACTTTGTTATTTTAGAATAAGGGATTAGGATGAAAACTTTTTTGAAGGGATTTGCTCTGGAGTGTTTGCTTCGTAAATGAAGAGATGAAAAGAAGGAGTGGTTAAATGAGAAAACGATATCCTCGGCTTTAACTTTTGACCTTCAAGGTAAACTTGCATCCACCTTATAATGGGAGGTACTTGTTTGCCCTGTTGCAAAAGGGTTGCTGGTTTAAATCTCAGTTCATCCAGTGGCCTCATCGTGTGGAGTTGGTCTGTGTGTTAATACCATAGACCAGGGGTATCTAACATATGGCCCGTGGGCCGGAACCGCCCCGCCAAGAGGTCCAATCCGGCCCGTAGGACAATATTGCATAGTGTAACTGTAAATAGAGAAGAGACATTTTCATTGATCAGTTCGTTTGTACATTGATTGATTGAGTATTTTAATGGAATTCACAATGGTACTTTGAAATTGTCGTTGTTGTTTAAAGATCATCGTGATATGATTCCACTAGTCCCGCCTACTTGAGATCAAATTTGGCCCCATGTAAACTAAAATGAGTGTGACACCCCTGCCACTGACCAGATAAAGATTGTCACCCATAGGCGGTTCACTCCTTTTAACTCCTCCTACTTCCTGGTTTATCCAAAAATGGGCAAAGAGGCGGAGCACAGGTAGAGCTTGGTGGGCCCAGTGATGCAGCTGGAATGTTCAAAATGATCTAATGACATAATATGAAATAAATGCATAAAATGAACATTAGATAATGGTATCAATGTTGGCATGGTTCAACTCCCATGAATACTACGTGGGTCTGCGACTGGGTCGGGAGCCCATGATGAGTGTTAGGGGCTCAGATTCCTTTCTGCCGCCTGTGGGGAGCCATTACAGCTCCCGCCCCTTGATGAATGTCCACTGGTGCCGGTTAAAGTTCATCTTCTCGCCATCTCACTAATCCTGCTCATGGAGGGTTGTCACTACAGGGAGGTATCGTTCTATCAGCTCCCATCCCCCCTGGGGGGTGGGGGGGGGTGTCTCTGCCGGTCTGGGGGTATTTATGATTATAAGGGCCCTTGGGAAGCTGCAGTGGAGTCCACTGCGTCCTGATTTCTTCTGAGAACCTCAGGAGAAATCAAGGAATTCGACTATGCTTCCTTTTCCTCGCGACTCCACCACCATCATCGTCCTGGAGCCTCCGCGGCCAAAAGCCAAGCCCGGCGGCTGCTTTCGCGTGGGACTCTCGCTGCCCTACTTCATTTTGCATGTACAAACTATGCAAATCTCCAGCTCCTTATCGATTGTTACACCTCTGCATAATATCAAACATCAACGTCCTCTCCCACTGCTGCCGTCTGCATTTGAGGCCGTCTCCGGGGAGCCACTATTTACCGAGACGGATCAGCACATGCAGCTCAACCTGAATGCGTAACCCTGTGCTCATCCCCGGAGAGTTCAACACATCACTCATGTTGTCACGGTGACTTCCTGGGCCCCTTTTCTTCTCCAGCATGGCAAACGCCACTATTTGAGTGCCTGCTCTCCATCCAGGCATATTCCCAGAGCGAGCACGTTTGGAATCCCAATACCGGACGGCAACCGGGCCAAAATACCACAACGCTGCAGTTCCTGCGATGGCTCCCTCCATGTGTGGAGGTAGGGAAGGTAAATGGAGTCATGGACGAGCTCCAGTCTGACTAAATAGGGATTAAGGCTTAATGGGGTTCACCAGTTGCTACCAGGGGTTCAGTGGGAAGCTTATTACTGGACCATTTAAACCCACTCGCCAGGACCCCCCACCGGCTCCTGCTGAACTCCAGGAGGAGCCGAGGCTGCCGCACATGGGGGGTGGGGGGGCATATCTCCATGATCCAATGGTGTTCAGAGCCGTTATCATCTCCGTGCAGGCTCGTCTCAGTTCTGGAAGGTTTGCCTTTGTTTAGGTGCATTAGGTGAGTCCCCCCCACCCCCTCCTCTCTGCTTCCACCGCCCCCCTTGGCCCCATTAACTCCCAGTTAACTGAGCAGATGGAGAGGGTTAATCAGGAGAAACCATGTCGCTCTGCCCCGCTGCATCAATCTTAACACACTTCCCCAATCCCCTGCAGCTCTTGTTCGCCGGGAAGTCTCCATTTGAATGTCGGATGGAATACCTGTCAGAGCACAACGAAGGAGCGGTGGCACCTGATGCACCAGGGAGCGCGGGAAGGGGAGGGGGTGGGGGGGAGGGGGGGGGGGTTCTTGTTAGGCACGGGGGGGGGGGGGGGGGGGGGGGGGGGGGGGGGGGGGGGGGGGGGGGGGGGGGGGGGGGGGGGTTCTTGTTAGGCACCATGTCTGCCGCTGAAGAAGAGCCAGAGCTGCACCTATTGAATGCCAGGTCCACTCATTCGCTACAGACTAACCACGGAGGGAGGCAGAGCAGGAATTTAATTTACCTCACTTTTGTGTCAGTGTGGCAATGGTGGACGAGAGAGACCGAGACGTCTCCTGCCGGCCTTAAAAAAACAGGATAGGTAGAGAGGGGGTCCGGAATAGGAGTTATCATATATTATGATCTAATGTGGCTTACCGCGAGAGTACACCTCGAGGAATGCAAGAAGAAATACGGGGAATCACAATGAGACGGTATCCACAAAACTGTCGCTGACAAACTGCGGATGCATGATCTTTCAACTCTAAACTAGGAATTATAAAGCAATTCGATCAAATTAGGCAAAATGCCATTTCAGAATTTGCTATCAAAAAGCAACAAATGTTGTCGCTTGCGAGTACCGTCATTAGCTAGTATCATTTCCTAATTAGATAAAAACATCATGCCACCTTAACAATTACAGTACCGCTCCAGGCGGTCCTGTTAGTTTCTCTGAAAGCTTTTTTCTTTTTTTTTTGAGAGTGGGTCTGGACTCATCTTATCACAGGCGTGCAGCAGACGGACAATATCACAGATGAAGCAGTAATAAAATCATCAAGTCCCCGAGTAGGAATAGCACAGACATTAGCCACAGCCACATTCCGTATGGTAGAGGAGGCCAAGTCATGAGCTTACAAACGGGATCAGCTGCTGTTGCCAATGGCGCCGGACCTACCACACGGCCACTAGGGGGTATGTTGTATCGGTCAGATACTACAGCAGTTTCTCTGCTCCGGAGCTACAAAGGGACTGAGGGGTGGTGGTGGTTTAGGGGTCGTGTGGTTAGCCCAGCTGGGGACAGCGTGCCACACTACACACCACAATTTGCCCGTGTCAACTGTGATATGCTTCGCTCGTATCGAAATTCAACTCCATCTACACGGCAGCTATTTGGCTTTTGCCAGAGAGAATGGGTCTTTATTCAGGCTCGGCATGTCTGTGCCGCGGCGGTGAATGGGTGAATGGACTCCCAATGAGACGGAGCGGTGGTGCTTTGTGGTTTTTTTTGTTAACTTGTTTTCAAGAAGGTTTAAAACAACAAATAACAACATGGTTCCTGGTGGATGCGGTTTCTCATTGTCACGCTTAAAAGAGGGCAAAAGGGAAACGCCCGCCAAGTAAGTCGCTACGTAGCATTAATGGAAAAGTCCAAATTCATGGACGTCCCGCCTTGAGTTTATTTCCACTTATCAGCCAATCAGAAAAAAAGCATTTCTCAGTCTCTAGGTAGATTCCATGATCTCTGCAGAATTACATGGACGTGCGCACAAACGGAGAGCAGTCAAGGTGGAGCAATTTTTTTTTTAGTTTTTTTTTACAATGGACCAGCACAGAACTAAACACCTTTCAACTTTCAGTGATAACTGATGGCTTCCATAGATTCTCCTGCAAGTTTGGAAGGGGTGCAGCTTCACCACTAGGCGGCACTCAATCCCACAAACTAAATCTTCACACCAGAATTGTGACCTTGTTTTTTTTTTCATTCCTGTGGCCGTTGAGGTGGAAAACCTTTAACCACCTCGGAACCGAGTGTAAATCGATGTGTCCACTGGAGCCACATGGCTGTGGATGTGCACCCCTGGGTGTCGATGCACCTTCCAATCAACAACAAGCCTTTGCAATTGCACAAACTCCGCCTGCTGGCTCACTCTTCGCCGCTAAACCGTCAATCGCAACCACAATGAATCGAATGAAAAGCCTTTGATGGATTTTTAAAGCCCGTTAAAGTGCACACACATACATGCAGTCTCGCTTCTGCGCCATTCATCACCGCGTCCTTCACACATCATTTGTTTGCCGCGGCTCCATAAACAGCCGATACTTCGACCCCCCCTCTTTCTTGATTAGCGCCGGTTATTCCCCCCCTCTCCCCCCCGCCCATACACACACACACACAAACACTCGGCTGACCTCTGCTGACTTATTGACGAGGGCTCTATCCACGGTCATTTTGCGTCTTACTCAAAGGGTGGTCCCGTCTCGGGGGAGCCTAATCATTGGACGGTTAATCTCCATTAAACTGTGAAACAACTATATTTCCTGGAGGTGGTATTAGCCTCTGTCCTCGGCCGCTTCCTCTGCCGCCTTTATCTCACTCCGCGCTTTAACGAAAAGAGCAATTTCCCGCAAAAATATTGTACTCCGATACCAAAGGGGCACTGAGTGAAATGTTCCTAAATCTCTCGAGTCACAGCCGTGGATAAATGGCAGCGTTAAAGAGAGACATTTCGAGCCGTTTGAAATTGCTCACCTTATTTTTCGGAATCAGAGGAAGAAAGTAAATCCAGTCTAGTCTGAATTCCATCACAGTGTCTGTCAATGTACAACCCCGCCTGTGCTCCCGCTGTGTAAACCTGTGGGGCTGCTCATTGGGGACAACACCTTTGATTCACAGCGTGGAGGTTTGGGATTTTCGCACAGTCGGCACAAAATCTAAGAGTTTTGGGTGCCGACCACGCGGCTCCGGGATTAGATAGATACGCAGTCCACGCATTGAGAGTTGACGGTGTATGGACTTGCGCTGCAAGTATTACGCAAGTTACGGGGGAATTAAAGGCATAGTACGTCAAATGTTCCATAGATGTGTACGAAAAATCATCTTTAACGAGCCTCTATCAGTGGTGGTGTGTTTATCTGTATTAGCATTTTCTCGTTTTATTATTGTTTTATTGTGGATAGGGCATTCAGTGCTGTTTATTGTTGCGTGGGCGTCATTGGTGGGTAAAGCCTTCAAGTATGAAGGAACATGGCAGATCATTTGTACTTTTTTGCCTGATATCAAAGTTCACTTCATCCTGGGCCATTAATTCAATCTGCACCAAACACCTCCTTTCTGTTTCATCCCTCCATGCGACATTAACTTGTTTGATTGTCAAACACACAAACAAACGACTCCACTGTCCCATTAATTCACACTGCAGGACGGTGCCACATAAATATGTTCCCCTGCTTTCCACTTTATCCCTGTGAGAATCATTTTGGAAACACTAACCTTTATGTTTTATTCAAAGCCTTGCTTAATAATGCATGGTATACTGCCTGATTAGATGGTGTATTTGGTTTGTGTGAGAGTGTTTTATGGATTGTCCTTTATTTTTTATTTTATTTTATTTTTTAATTGGCTCAAAGGAGTCGCTCTCTGACCACTGTCGCATCCCCGGGACATGGGGAGAGACACACATGTGAGAGAGAGAGAGAGAGAGAACAGCCGCATGGACCTAGTTTATTATGATGTGAAAGTGTTGAGCATGGTGTGGAAGCAGTGGGGAGCTGGAATCAAAATAAAGCAGATACGGCCGTACCATGCCAATAAGGAGACAGTGCCAGTTTCTATGTGCGCACAAAAAATCAATACATTCAAAGCCAAGCCGGGACTGAGTGAATACATTGGTGATCTCAACAAATTAAATCAGATTTAGTGAGATGATGATAATTAGTATGTGATGCATTCATGGTCATAACAAAACGGTTACTGATGTGTCCGACTGAATGAAACGCACAGCAGTTTTAATTGACTTATAACAGATAACATTGTCGTTATTATCTTTATTTAGTGTGTGTGTGTGGGGGGGGGGGCCTAGGAGGGACTAGGACAAAACATCAGCGTTATGGGCCGAGATATTTTAATCTGGATAGAATATGTTCATGTTTGCTGTGTTTGTTGTCATGGCGCCATTTGTTATCACTGTGTGATGCACAAGATGAGAGACTTCCTGCATCAGCTACAGGGGCCGATCAAGTGACTGAGCCAGCTAGCCAATCAGAGCAGGTTGGGCTTTTTTTGGGGGCGGGGGCTGGGGCTCTACAGAGCGTTTCTGACCATTTGAGACTCAATCAAAATGTGCTATGACCCTGAAATGAGTAAAGTAGTTAGAGGGAAATCATGTAATTACCAAAAAAGAGTGATCCACCATTCACTATAGAATTTAACTGACCGTGATCACCAAAACAAGTCACGTGACCTCACACCGTCGTTAGATGACTATTATTGGTGACATTTCCGACATATACACACACACAAAGTCATACTGTGGCATCTTTTCCGAAGTGCTGCACCAACACGGCCTGACCCGCGAATCTGAAAAGGCTATTTTTAGCGGCTGACAAATAGCTGCGTTAAATAATTCAGTGTCATGTTTGTAACATTTCACCTGTCCCGCGGAGACGCGCGGTCAAGGAATTTGTCATTTAAATCCTCCCGTGCGCTTCTCGGCACGGCGGAGCCGCGTCGCACGCCGCCTCCGACGGCCTCTATTCTAATTCATAGTGACATTTCACACATACAGTGTCCAACCCGGTGCACAGCGTGTCTCTGGGGACGCCTCCCCTCCGCGTGTGTCACCTGTCCTCCTACATTAGAGCCTGTCACATCACTTATGCCGCCGCGCTGATACACGCCGCGGCGGCAGCCACCGGGAGTGATGCAGACTCCCGCTCACTCTTCGTCTTGGAGTGAAACTACTTAATGAAAGTTCAGGCTTACAGGAGCAATTTCCCTGATGGAAGAGGTGTGTGTGTGCGTGTGTGTGTGTGTGTGTGAGTGTGTGTGTGTGTGTGTACACGCTAATTATGGCTCACCGATTCTTTAATGCCAGGTGAGAGAATATAGACCACACTGCGTGTGCACTTGAACTAGTGCACATTTTCAATACCATACTTTCAAAGTCATTGAGGACATAATCGCAATGTATCAAAAGATAATGTAAACAGGAAATGATGTCATCGACAACAACATGCACCGGGGTAATAGCTCTGTCTTTACTCTGCCTTTGTTTTTGACTCTTTGTGCGCTTACTAGGGAAATGATACGGGTGCAGATGAAATTCCCCTTAAACAAGCCCATGAATGTAGATTTACATGAGGAGCGGGTCCTCTCTACGGGGGCGGCCATGTTTTTACAGTAGCCCAGCGCGGAGATGCTAAACATCGTCTCGAGTTTGAATGACAACTGAAGTCGAGCACAGGACCACACCTCTAGCTGTCGCCAAACCGTACACACTGCACCTTTAAAAACACATGATCAGGACCCCTTAAGAGAGCGACTCACTTTACCTCGAACGGGACAACAGTGATACAAGCCCCGGAAAACGTTCCCGCTCCCGCTCCAAACCGGACTCGACTCCACTCACTTTAGATCATGTGAGCCTCCGGCTGTCGTTAGCTGATTGGCAGGTTCTGACGGCAGCACGCACGGCACACGGAGCGGGGCGAGTGCGCTGAATGCGAAGGCCAGCGTGGACTGTGTGTGTGTGTGTGGGGGGGGGGGGGGGGGGATTACACAGCCTGAAATTCTCCCACATGTGCTGGGGGGGGGGGGGGGGGGGGGGGGGGGGGGGGGGGTGATTACACAGCCTGAAATTCTCCCACATGTGCTGACAAGCATCAGTTTGACATGAAGCGCACACGCAGGGACGGACAGCAAGTGCGAGATGAGTCACGCCGTTAACAACTGACAGCACGCGAGGCCGTTTGCAGCAGATCCGCGCTGAATGGAGACACAGGGAGGCGCAGCGGCTTCGTCAGATACGCCCCGACGGCACGGAGCAAGTTAAAGGTCCAGTGTGCGAGATTTAACGGGGAAACGTCTTGGTGTCTGCTGAGGGAAATGCGATACGAATAAGGGTTACGTCAACGTTTATATAACATTTTACACTCCTGCAGTGTTTACGGCACAACGGCCACTCGTAGAGGTAGGCCACACTACGTTGTATGTTACTGGATTTGCTAGATAAAAGGTGCAGTGCGTACGATTTGGTGACATCTAGGGGTGAAGTCGCACGTTGTAACCATCACCTCATGCAGGAGAACCTATGGTAGAATTCTGTTAAAGCTCAAAAGACGCCAAGTGGTCCACTCTGTACAATTGTATATATAGTTTAAAGGGTTAAGTCTAGACTTATGTAAAAAGCAAGTCATACATTGAGTGATTATACATTTGTAAAATGTCTGTATATCATTTTCTGTATTTGTATTTCTATAGATAGACAATGTACGATGTAAATCTTACACACTGCACCTTTTATGGGCTTTCTTAAGGATAATGGGGGGGGGAGGGGAATAAACCGTTGAGGTGGTTATTAATTCATGAAAATATCAGATGTAATTGTTTGGTAACATTTTTTGTGAAGTGACAAAAATGACCAAAATCGTACGCACTGCACCTTTAATGTCTGTTAGGTTCTTTTAACATTTCAAAAGTGACCAATTCATTCCTTTACGTCCCGTCCTTTCTATATCTCTGAGGAGGGGGAATC
>JAFBJT010088795.1:28583-59373 GCA_016785325.1 Chascanopsetta lugubris
GCGGGGGGGCTGTTTCTAGGCAAATTGGATGTTGTGATGATGATGATGATGATGATGATGATGATGATGGGCGATACTGTCTGCAGGGATTGTGTTGTTATCTCCGTAGTATGTATCCTTACCTCCTTGTAGTTAGACTTGATGTAAACCATAGAGTGTTATCGTGTCTTGGTGATTGATGCCGTCACGTGTTAACCATTCATCCCACTGAATGCACTCAGCCACATCCATGCATTTCCAAGCTCCAGCCAGGCAGCAGTATCTATTCTATGTTTATATTTCTGAGCTCCCCATTGGTGGTCTGGAAGAGGATACGGTTGCCTTGGTGACAACAGCACAAAAAAAGAGAAGGCTCCTGCACGACTGTCAGAGACATCCCTTTTAATCTCCTGTGTGTTTTCCTCTCTGGAATAAACCCAGACTGAGAATAATGAGGTGTTTTTTTTAAAGGCTTCTCCTCCTCCTCACATGCATGTTGCTTTATGAATATTTATATATAATGCAACTGTTTCTATACCTGTCTGATGTGTGGGAGGGGGTGTTTTGTTGATCAAAGACTAGCATTTAATTATATTCATTAGTTGCCTTAATCTGCCATTAAGATGTAAATGCAGCTGTGTGATTGTACTAATAATGAACACAATGGGGAGGATTATTCAGGGTCTCTGCCTCGTCTCCCCGAAATCCATTAGATTGAGTCACTACGTGTTATTAGTCTTCATTTACGGTCGGACGGCTGATTAAGATGAAAACATATCGTCGCTAAAGCATCGACTCTATAGCTGTTAACAGAATCCGTCCAGCTGTCTGACACCATAGATCTTGATTAGCTGCTTTGGGAGAAATTGCCTCCTAATGATTTCATGCCCAAGCCCTTCCGAGACGAATGCCACCCATCCCTGTCCTCCAAGTCCCGATTGGCAAAGGCAGCTTTGCAAGTGGCCCCACGGCCTCAGCTCAGAGCCATGGGCCAGTGAGGATCTGTGTCCCTGCCAGGAACTGATGAGGAGACCCAATTGTTGTGCAGGAAACTAGGCCAGACTGCAACTAATGATATTTACACGGCGCTGTAATGAAGATGAATGGGGATGACGGAGAGGAGCATAACACTTATCGGGGGGATCTGATGAAAGCTTTAAATATTTGTGGAATGTCCATGTTTATCCTGAGGACAACGAGACGAGACGTGCTTTCACCAGCCTCACAGCCACACTCGCTTTCTGACAGTCTAATACATGTTAGACACTGAGATGGAGTCCAGGGTCTAACTCCTCTTTCATCCAAGAGTCCATTCTAATTCAGAGATCGATAGATATATGGATGCATAGGTGGGTGGATTCATTGATCAATGGATGGATGGATGGATGAATGGATGAAAGGGGTGGCTGGATGGATGGATGGATGGGTGGATGAATGGATGGACAGATGGATGGATGGATGGATGGAAGGATAGATTGGTGGATGGATGAATTGATTGATGGTGGGATGAATGGATAAATGGATGAATGAATAGATGGATACATGGAAGGAGAGATGGATGGATGGATGAATGGATGAACTGAAGGCTGAATGGATGGATGGATGGATGGACGACACTGATTCCATAAGAAATGTCTTTGTTACATTGAGACTTAGATGAACGAACACTGCACCGGAGAAATATGAATATGTACAAAACAATAATACATTGTCCAAGACTCAAAATAGATACACGCAGAGACATGTACATACATGTGAAATCAGTCATCGTGGAAATCTGCCATAAAGTCGTAGTAAGAAGGAACCAGGGTGTCGCCTGTCAGACAGAGGTTTGTGTCATGAAAAATCTAAAGAATCAGGAAATAGATAATAAAAGTCAATATCTGCACATCAAGTGTAAGAACACATGATCATGATCGTAACTCAATCTTCCTTCTCTTCTGTTCCCAGAAAGAACTGAGTCTTCCTCGGAGGGGAAATGTGTAAGTCCTCTCCATGTGTCTTATTGTCTGTCTCCGTCTCCATCTCCTCTCCCAACCAGACCTGCCAGATGACAGTCACCTGTCAGCTTTGTTTTGCTCCATGCAATCTCCCATATCACCATTACACAGGCACAGCTAATGTCAGTTGGAGCAGTTCCTCCGCTCAGACAGGTTTTGCCTGAACCTGAGAGATGACAGGCGAAAGCCTCAGATGTTAAAAAAAAAAACAGTCTGCAGAGAGTCGTCTCGTTTTAGCTGGGAATGGATACATGGCTCCGCCCTCCCTGGGAACACGGTTTGCTCCATTTTGCTGAAGCAGAGTTCATGTTCTCTCGATGGGATCATGTGTTGGGCTGTTTCCCGGTCAGCTGAGATGACAGATGATGTTCCCAAGTGCTGCTGGGTTTAAAAAAACAAACAAAAAACAAAAATCTCTGTCACTTCCTGTCCAGAACTCAGCTGTAACTGGCTGGTGATTAAAGGGGGATTTCACACAGTAGCTGCAGATAATGTGATATTCATTATCAGAGAGGTGACACATGTGGAAAGCATGGAGGAAGTTGTGAACTTTACACAGGACCTGTGCACTTTACTTTTTACTTTACTGGTCCAAACCTGTTCAGGGACTTTACGTCAATTTTAGTGGAGAGTTTCTTTTATGATGGTTCCACTTTCGATGACTCGGCGGTTATAATCATGAGTGAAACATGATGGGCCTAAAAACATTTGTGTTGCTCACTGACAGATTCCCGCCTACCAGGTGTTGTTTTGGTGGGTTTGTTTGGTATTTATAACCCATTGGAACCATAGTATGAAGAGCAAAACACTTACAAAAGTATACATTATAAAACAAAGGTACAATGTGTAGAAATAGGTGAAAACAGTGTGTGGATTCTCCATAATGGGCCATAAAAGAAATGGTTGCCTCCATAGAGAGAAGCCACTCCTGGTGTAAATATAAGAGGCTCATTCTAGGGCTATGAAAATAACAACTTGTTCATATTCTATGCTGATGATATAAAGAGTAAATCACATTGGAATTTCACCTAAATCTTACATACTTTTTCTATGAATATTTTATTATCTATCTAAATGTTTTTGATTAATATTTTCGTATTAATGGTATTTTGTGAACCTCATAAATACCGTGTGCTTTGCAGTGTTCAAATCTATGAGACAGGACAACATGTAACGTTCAAGGCCACAGAAAAATTAGACAAACTCAGATGAGGTCTGAAAATAGTTGTTTTAGAGCAAGATTCCCAACACTCCATAATGGTGGGAATAACGTTACGGTATAAAAGAATGCAACAAATTAAGAAGAAGTGACGCGTAATGGTTTTACAAATAAAAAAATAATAATTATGAAAGTAAGATAGGTTATATCATTCTGAAACGTGAGTGTTTTCTCCACACATGATATAGAGTGCTTCAACACATTGAGTCAGGGTATATATCAATTCACTACAAGTACAGATATGATGAATTTATTTGAAAATACAACCTTAGTTGTGTGTAGAATTGTTGTTTATTGTCGTTTTGACGAAAGTCGTAGTAGTTCCCATGGCACGTGAAGGCAGCAGCAGCTCCTCCTCTCGGCAGACGCGTTGTGACGCGGCTGCGCGGTGCGGCGGACGTTGCTGCCGCTGCTGTTGTCGGAAAGTTTGTAGCACTCCTCACATCCATACAGGGGAATGTGTTCGTCTGTTTAACGTCCCTTTGGAGACCCCATCGTCTCGGGGGGTAGAGACACAACTGATAAACCAGTGGGAAGTGAAGCGGAACAGGACGGACATGGCCGTTCGGAACCACCACCACCACCACTGCGGAGCTCCCGCCGCTGCTACCGCTGCTTCTGCCGCCGCCGCCGCCGCGTCGCGGGTCTGGGGTCAGTGTGTACCGAGGCTGCTAAATGGAGTTGGACACCGCGTACCGGCCTAGCTAAGCACCACCACCACCGCCTGTAACCACCACCACTCCACGGGGGACTGGAACACCATGCCCCCGCTTTAACCTTACCGTCTTCCTCGTGTCTGCTACGGCTCCACCACCACCACCACCATGTCCGACCAAAACTATTACTGGACCGTGCTGCCGAGTTACAAAACTAGTTTTGTGACAGGGGCCATGATGAAAAGATCGAAAAGGTAACAACTGTAACCACAACCCGTTTCCTCCCGTAACCTTTTATGTTTTAGTCTTAATCGTACAGACAGCACGGACACACGCGTCCGTGGCTGTCAACAGCAGCTCCCTGCCTGGAAAGAAACGGCAATTTGTTGAACATTAATGTTGAGTTATTTGTTTTCTCGGCGGTACGTAAACGCACCATCCTCCCCCGCAGTGCGAGTGTCCTCACATTTACACTGTACAGATCACTTTCATCATGTCACGCCAATGTATGTCTGTATGAATGTGCTTCATCCGCCCTACTTTTTGTTTCCGACAGAGAAACGTGGCCATTGTAGTGCTCAGTGTGTTTGTGCTCTGTGTGTGTGTGTGTGTGTGTGTGTGTGTGTGTGTGGCAGACTGCATTGTCTGCTACCAGCTGTCGCATTAAACGACACAAAGTCCCGGTGCTGATCGATACTCTGATACACTTGGCTCTGTGCTTTTCATCGATTACATATATTTATATGTGTATGTGACCAGCCATAACAAAATAACTAACTAGAATTCTTCATACATGATCTAATGCCAAGTCTGAGTTTAATCCTTGGCCGATGACAGCTTTATATCTGAGGTCTCAAGTTCACAACACTGATATTTCTATAACATATGGAGCGATCTATGTTTACAATAGATTGATTGTAGTTGATTGTATCAGATTGAGCTAACATATGTGCTAAATCATCATTATAGATGACTATCACTATAAATGATAAGCGGCCTGTATATTAGATTTCGGCGAAATTATTTCCATTTCTGTTGAAAGATATGGATGAAATTCTCATCTTTGTGTTTCAATGAGTGTATGATTGGTCCCCTTGACTCTGAATGAGCCCTATTACATCAGGAGTGGAGCCTCTTCAACCAAGCTGCCATGTTGCACCCTCATGTTTGCACAGTAGCCCAGAATAATTACACCTTTAATGTTATTATGATAACTATGGGCGGCCATAGCTTCTTCAACATGTCTGGAAGAGAGGGATGAGGTGGGAGGTAATTCAGGTGCAACATGCAACTTGATGGTACCTTTATAAAACAGCCATATCCTTAGTTTTATGGTTTTTGTATGGGATGTTTTAGCGACATATGGACAGGTAACAACAATAGCTTGCAGTGAATGCTGCACACAAGTCCTACTGGTGTAGCAGGGAGGGAAGGAGGGAGGGAGGGGCCACATTTGACTGAAGCCCTTTCAAACAGCAACAACAATAACAGACAACAGACATATCCTGCATACTGTACCTTTAACTTTCAGAAGGGCAGTAAGGCCAAAAAAGACTATATCTTTATACTTAGATGAGGCTTTGGATTGAATGACTGATTATCACTCCAGGGTGAAGATTTGAGTTTGGTCATTTAATATAAAATAAGATAAGATCAACTTTATTTATCCTGAAGGAAATTGTTTAGCCAGAGAACAGTGTTAGTCAAACAAATACAAAGGTTAGTAGATACATTTTAAAGTGCCTCGAAAAGTAAAAGTGTCTTAAAAAAACAAAAGAATGATCTACTTTTTATTGTGCTCATGTCACTCATCACCCAAGAGGTCCTGTTTTCTTTGGCATGTTGTCTGAGATCTGGCAGGATTATACGGAAACAAAAACCCCAGAAAAGATTAACAAAGAATTAGGTTGAAGGGTGTGGTATCGGTCAAGGAGGGAACCCATTAAATTTTGATGCAGATAAGGAGGCACATCCCAGAATTCTTGTTCACCTATTTGGACACTGTGCCTTGATGCGCTTTGACATCTTCACTGATTTCTCACAGAATTATTGATGATGAAGGCCTGGTTGAACGTCAGGCATATGTGAGGTGTTGGCTGGGTTTCGGACCTTATTGTTATGTTTCTGTAGATGCCGATAGTGTTGTGATGATTGATGAACCATGTTGTAATTTCCATGCGGCAGCTCGGCATTGTGCATCAGTCACCGAACACAGAGCGGCTCTCGGTGGAACTCTGTGGATAAATGCGTCCCATTCACCATCGGCAGATATGTGAAACTTACAGGCCCTTTACATCTCTGTGGCCTACAGCCATCAAGCAACATGGCTGCCTTTAACACACACACACACACACACACACACACACACACACACACACACACACACACACCACACACAACAAACCGCTATTGTTTCATCTGGAATATGAGTGTCCTTGTCACGGCTAACTGTTGATGAAGCTCACGTGATCGACACAGTGATGCTTTCATGCAGTTTTCTTGCTCAGGCTCCATAGTGTGAAAGAGTTGTCTGTTTATTTTACTGATAAGAACAAAATGGGGTTTGCCTTTAGTGTCTGATGTGGATGGAGCCATGTTGTTTGCCACCAGCTCACATTGGCACCCTCTCTCGCTCTCTCGCTCTCTGTCTCTCTCTCTCTCTCCCTCCCTCCCTCCCTCCTCTCTCTTGCGTTGCCTCTTGTGCCACTTTCAGGTTGTGGGGGTCACACAGCGAGCGAATCTGCCGCAGCGCGACCCAGAAATGTCAGGCGATGTTGTCGTTTCAGCCCCTCAATTATTTTAGGTCGCTGCCAGAGAGGATATAGAAAGAGATGGGGAGAAATGTCATCATCACAGATGAAACGTGAGCGTGATGGGATTACAGCCTCTGCAAAAACAATCCAAGGAAGGAGGCCTGGTTCTGTGCTGAGTGAATGTCTCAGTGCACATATCATGAGGTGTTACAGATGCCTCAAGGTACCTCGCATCCAAAACCACTGTTTGTTTTCAGATAGACTGGATCTTCACCACTGCCATCGGTGTGGGTGAGTCACAGTCAGAGTGAAGTCAGCAGCACTACTCGCAGAGGTTTACTTTTGAAGGTTGATGCTGAGATGTATGAATAGTAGTAGTATTTATTCCTGCATATGTGGATTGTTCTGCAAATGTAAATGAATACGTTCTTAATTACTTCTCATACTTCATACTTGAAAAGACAACACAATAAGACCATGTGCTTTAATTGGAGAACCAATGAAAGCCTTCGCTTATTGTTATTGTTGTTATTGTTATTGTTATTGTAAACCCAAACTGTGTAGTTTGTAGATTCTGGGCTACTGTAAAAACATGGCGGTACAAGATGGCGGACTGCTCAGAGAGGACCTGCGTCTGATGTTAATACAAACACACATTTTATAGTGATATTTTATAGTGATGAAAACAATGGTAGATTACATGGAAAGTTGATAATGTAGTATTGGACTCATTAGTGGATTGTTTCATATTTAATTTCTGCATTCTGTACAATTAGAAATTTCACAAAAATTCTTTACACTGATCCTTCTAAGGAGGTAAACACATTTTCTTTACATATTCTTTCCCATGAACATCAATAAAAATGTGAATATGTACGTTTGTAAAAGCCTCTGGTGATTTTGTAGGCCAACCAATAAATCAGTCAGACCCAAGTACTATTTATCATTTTTGTGCAGGTCTGCCCATGAGCACATTGAGAGCACACAGCGCAGTAACACATGGGAGCACTGTTTGCAGAGGTCAACCATCAGTGCTATGAAAACAGTTCTTCAACAGTCTCTCACTCTAAAGTGCCACTAAGACTTCGCAGCTTTTAGAATTCATATCTTAGCCGGATTTAGAAAAGGCCTATATCCAAAGATGTATCAGCTGTTAAGTTCTGAATCTCTGAAATGGAAAAACAATCAGAGTATTGATTATCTGTCCCTATGGATCAGTGTGTTTTGTGTTTGTCAGTCACGATGGATCGGTGGAGGTACAGGCTGGATGTTATGGCCTGACTGGGTTCACTGGTTTCTCTGCATCATTGTATGAACATCAGGCAGCTGTAAATCACACAGAACAAGTTTTCCACATCATCACATGAGACGTATTTTCATTGACACGTTGGTATGAGAATAAAACGCATTTTCACACACAATTGACTTTTCCTGTTATTTGGGTTAATTATTGGGATCAAACCCAGTTTTTCTTCAGGAGTAATTCACACTGCACCTTTTCTGCGTGTGTGTTTACACATAAACTTTTTTGTATCCATGTGTGCGTGTGTGTGTGTGTGTGTGTGTGTGTGTGTGTGTGTGTATATAAACACACTGGGGCTATTACCATCACAGCCATCAATGTTTTTCTCATCACCATCTGCGACTCGAAGATAGAACTTTGTTTACTGCTCTGACAGAAGAATGATAAACATCACCCGCCTGTAATTACATCTCATGTGTCTGTTTGTCCTCCTCTCACAGTTCCCGTAACAACAAGAGAAGGAGCTTGGCAGTCGGGACCCCGTCGCCCACACTCTCACGACCGCTATCACCTCTCCCACTCGCCACAGGTACTGATGTGCTTGTTTTGCCATTTCTGCCTCTGCTACTATTGTTGTGGTTATTAGACTTGAGGTTCTCGCGGCGCACTGTGTCTGAAGGGATCGAGTGAATGAAGCTAATCTGATGGGATGAAGATTTTGGTCTGTGACCATGCATGACTTTATCTGGTATAACCGAGCAGCGTTTTGTTTTGATGCCGCTCGTCACAAGACTTTTCCCGTCTTCCTTTTAGCGATGCATTGGTCTGCCTGAGTCAATATACATTTTTTTTGGAGGTGTGACTCAGGGTGGGGGTTTGAGTGGCCTGAGTGACCGACATGGAAACCTTTCAGTGACACTTTTCTGCAACAGGACTTCTTGCCCAAACTGTGATTCTTTGATTCAGCGCAGGAGAGGCCTAGTTTGTTTTTGGAAGAGAGTCTCTGCGATTCAGTTTAAAAGCTGAAAAATGACATGATGCTACAAAATGTACGATTTCAATCACTTTGCTTATTTCATGCAGTCAATGTAATTCAAGGGGCTGCTCCGTGATCTGTCGTATGTAGTAGTTTCCTGAAGGCAGGTTTTGATCAGTGTCAGTTTGTAAGCGCCTGTGTTTGTTTCCTCAGCTGGCAGCAGCCCCTCAGAAAGCCCCAGAAATGTCTCTGCCAGCACCTCTGCCAACCTCCAGTTTGCCCGCAGGTAAGAGTGAACTCCGATGTTATTTGATATGGGTTTGGTTTAAACGTCCACCTGCTCAGCCGACTCTCCACTAGTAATATTTTCCTTTTCCAGTGCATCAATCTGAATAACACAGTGGGTGATCTTTCAGAGAAGGACACAATCATTAAAAGTTATCTTCGTTAAGATGTGGTGAGAATATGTATACTAGAACCGGCCCATGGAATTTTCTGCTCTGACCATTTAACACACAATGCATTCTAAAAGCAAGTGACACCGAGTGAAAACTGCTGGAGAAGGACTTCTCTGTGACTTGCATGCAAACCCCATTCTATCACCTCTGCCTCTGCAGAGCTCACTTGCCAAGCATTTTGTTAGCTCGTGTTGACGGCAGTCCACCACAGACATTGGTGCTGGCGATAATAAGACAGTGCTTCAGAAACAACATTCCAATCCTATCTGTGAAGACACACCAAAATCTCACATCCCTCCTCATCAACTTCCAGTGACACCATTTCCTTTGGAATGTTAGAACTTAAGTCACCTCTTTCTATTATGCGCTGCTGTTATTGTATGTTCAGCTGCAACTGCAGATGTTTATGTTTTGGGACCTGGTGAGATTCTCATGAGTGCAGTCGTATCTTTCCACGATTCGTTGAATGGTCCTTATAAGGCGCTTGAATGATGCTGTTGTAATTCCTCCAGATGTCTTGGCTGATGAAGGTTATGGATAATATTGCTTCGAGAGAATATCTGCTGCGTGCTCAGTGGAGCCACTGTCGCACCACCGATGTCAAGTCATTTTCTGGCACCAGCTAGTTCATTTTTGATGGCACTCATGCATGAAAGCCGATATAATTAGACCCATCAGCGCTGCAACAAAGAAGTGAATCCTTATCATGTTTAGCAAACGCACAATGAACCCACACTTGGCGATATCAAGTATAAATGTCAGAAGATTTAATGACCTTTGTGGATCATCGGATATAAAATTGTTAGATCTCACTCCTAGAAGAGCTCGGAACATAAGAATGAATAGGATTGCATTGAAATGCATATCCAGTGAGCGTCAGAGGCATTCAGGGTTAATGCTTGAAAACGACGCCCATAATGACTTAAACAGTGTGTGAGTTCTGTTATTTTCGTTTTAAACTACAGCCTTTTAAAACAAAAACGCAAATAGCAGCTGAAGAAATGTGGTGGTTTTTGTGTTGCATGGATAATGAACATGCCCTGGCGTGTTCTCTTTTGCCCCCCCCTTTTCGTGAAAATGAGGGAATGGGAGAAGCAAGTCCGACCAGCTGAAAGGCTCCAGGGCCACTGGCTGGATGTGGTTCTTGGCATTTGTTGAGCCAATTAATGTGGCAAGTCGGTGTACATGCACACACACACACACGAACACACAAATTCAATTTACACAGAACTCCTGTGATTATAGGGCAAACGCTTCAGAGCCTTCCCACTCATCACGCTCCTTACGACTGTTTATCGACTGTGAGGGAGCTGTAGCTGCAGCTGGATCTCTGGTTCAGCTGACTAATGATATTTGCCGTGGTGGAGATCGTGGCACATTAACACCAACATGGGTAAAAGTTTGCATACACCTCCAATTAAAAGCACTTCCTGCATATTCAATGAATCGTGTGCTCCTGAATTTACATGTAAGGTTGCAGTGCAGTGTAGCATATTGCACCACGAGCAGGGGGTTGACGAGGGGATGCCTCCTGATGGAATTGGCCGCAAGACTCATCTAAATTTATTGGGACTTTTTAGCTGCCCGTGTGCAGACAGATGCTGTGGCTGCACTTTTCTCTCCTCCGCCCCAGTATATATTGGCTGTTCACTAAAGCCGTATAGTCTCGCCGCTTATGCTAAGATAGAACAGTCGGATAAGAAATTGCTGCGTTGATGCAGAAAAGTCCCTTTTTGATGCAAGGGAACAAAAAAAACACAGTAAAGAACCCTCCTAATGCGTAATGGTTTAATTGCTGCTCCCTCCTTTACTTTTTCCATCTTTTAAGATGTTTTGGAGTGTGAAGGTTTCCCACAAGCTGTGCCACTACAGTTTATACTTCAAGTCTTACAGTTTTATTGAAATCATATGTTGTCACCTTAAGGGGAGGGTTTACATTGAAAATGACAGTTATATCTGATTTATATCCATAAATATAGCTATCCCTGACCCTCCCGTGAGCCCTCCCGTCAAAGCCTCGTCCCTTAACATGCACTGGTGTGCAACTTTTCAATGGCGTGCCTGCTACTAGCTCTGGAGGTGAATATCTCCCCTGGTCCAGACGCGCCGTAAGCAGGCAGGGTGTTTGCAGTTATGCAGGCTGCTGCTGTCCGACATGTCTGAGAGCCCCCATGCGAGAACTGTCTGAGAATGTCCGAGCGAGTAATGTGAGAGCTCGGCAGGCGATCCTCCACAGGGTTCGCTGCAAGGGCCTGCTGATGCTGTTTTCACCACATGATCAAAACGGAAAAACAGGAATACAAACTCGACGGATGCTCTTGGTACTGACCGAGTTGAGAAAATCTGGCTGTATCGCGCACACACAAAAGGCTGGCCGATGAAATGTAAATATTCTGTTACACAATATAAAAACAGCCCACTCGTGAATTTAAAAAAAAACGTTAGAAAAACCCCACTTCTGTCATCTTCATCTCAGAGCAGAACAATTCCGTCTCGTCTCATCACCGCTGATGTAGCTTCGTGTCTCCTGGAGCTGCTGGTGTGCGAACAAACATTTATCGCTTTTTGACAGCTCAGATGGAATCCATGACCGAAACGGGGCCGCGTCCTCACACTGACACATTGGGTTTAAAAACTACGGAGAGGCTTTGTCACAAGTGGAAATTTCACACTGAGGATTTTGAGTGCAGAGGGGCAGCCTGGCTGGTGTGCGTCATGGTGTGTGTGTGTGTGTGTGTGTGTGTGTGTGTGTGTGTGTGTGTGTGTGTGTGTGTGTGTGTGTGTGTGTGTGTGTGTGTGTGTGTGTGTGTGTTGTTTATGACTGCGCTTTGTTTGTGTGTAATGAGTCACAGGCTGAGTGTGTGTGTGTGTGTCTCAGTGCTGCAGTGTGATAGCGTCTTGGCAGGTGTTCAGCAGCAGCAGACTGACAGTGAGCAGTGACAGACAAACAGAACCAACTGTGTCACCATCATTAAACACTTTCAATCTCTCTCACTTGGTGTACCCTCTTCTTTTCCCCTCCCCTCCTTCCCCATTTATGTCTTCCTCTTTCTGCCATCGGTGCAGCCAGCTTGCCCGAACGGAACGGTAAGAAACTGACCAAGATCTTTACCTTGCAATCGAAAGATTCCGTTTGACTTTTATGGGATTTTTAAGGTTTAATAGCTACGTGAGTGTGTTGCGTTCATGGTCACCACTGAGGGCTGTGCATCTGTTCTGTCTTTGCAGTGCTGACGGGCGAAGGTGGTCTGTGGCCTCAGTTCCCTCATCTGGATACTGCACGAATGCTCCCAGTTCCTCAGTATCTGTGAGTAGAGATGGTTTCTATAATGTTTCCTCGTCTTGTCCTTCCTCTGTCAAGTCTGTCTCCATCAAACACATCTACACACAAAACCCAACTTCCTGTTTACGAGGCTGTGGTATCTTGTGGTGCAGAATGACTGTAAATCAGTCAAACTATGATTGTATTGTACCTACTTTGCAAATGCATCACAGTTGAGATATTACTCACTGTGTAGGTATATTTTGGAAATAAACGTGCATATTGTTGATAAGTAGCTCTTTATTCCACACTGTGCTTCAAAATGTGCCCTCTGTTAACATATATGAACAACAATAGATTAAAGGCTCAGTGTGTAGGATTTAGAGACATACAGAGGTGAAGTTGCATGTTGCCGGTGATTTTGGTAAGATGCTATCTTAAAGAGCCAGTGTGTATAATTGTGATTGATATTTTTTTCCACCAATTGTTTTCATACTCTAGCATTGGGAATAGACGCTCTCTACTAAGACTGCCATCCTCTATCATTATATTTCTACATGATCTGAGAACTAACTAACTGATTCACTGTAACTGACAGCTGCCATGTGTTCTTGTACATGCCAGGACAGGAAGTTTGAGTTGAAGTATTTCCAGCTGAACCTCCGGGTGTCACTAAATCTTACACACTGAGTCTGAAATGATCCAGGGCTTTTTAGAAACTGTTGCAGACGTAGAAAAATGCAGCATGATGTCATGGCCTGTAATGACTCAGCAAAAACAGGATATACTGAGTGGTGAAAGATCCCTCCATCCTCGGCCTTTCACCGCACTTTCCACCGCAGAGAGGAAACAGGAATGAATCCTCCGATGCTTTTTCCCACAGTTTCCTGGGAATGATTTAGTCAGCGACAGTTCTAATTAATGATGGACAGTTTTATATTGTATGAAAATTTAAATACACAAACATTTACTTAATTCGGTCTGTTTTTCCTGGCGGAATCCAGCTGTAAACTGAAACTGAAAGAATTCCGACTGGTCGGAAAGTGCAGTTAATGATTTACCGTGCGAGCGTTATTCTTAAATGGATGACTTCATAGCTAAATGATTTGAGCTGCGCTCTGCTGCTTTAGACGCAGGGAAAGTACTGGAATAATACGTCTAATCGTTAAAACAACAATTCCTGTTGAAATCCGTGCTTGGCAAAAACAGGGAGGGGCTGGTTTCACATGCTCCCACTCAGCTTTTCCTCTGAGGAAAAAGTCCAACCGGGGGGACCGTGTCCCCGGCGCCCAGCTACACCCATCACTTATTTGTGGAGGGTTTCCTTGGCGATTATCTTGTCGTCAAAGTTTTAACCAAACTGCAGTTGGTTGTAGAAAAACAATACCCAGCTCCTCCATCGCGGCTGTAATTTAGCACGGTCAACCACATGGCTTTTAGTCGGTGAGGTCAGCCCTGCGCACACAATGCTCCTTTCAGGCTTGCTGTCACTGAGGCCTTTATGCTGCGCTCACTCACCACTGACACGTCTCCAGTTCCCTCCTCGGGGTATCTTTCCCCTCCATCTTTTCTCTCTCTCTCTCTCTCTCTCTCTGTCTTTCAGTTTCTCTTTCTGTCTGTTGTTTTTACCTCCACTGGACTTTTCTCCTTCCCTTCTCTCTTTCTCCAGTGAGACACCAGATCCCAACCAGATGGGAGATCTCATAAATTCCAGGCTGCGTTGTCACATGAATTGGCTCAGAAGGAGAAAACAAATGCATGCATGGCCAACGCAACAGCTGTTGCTGGCTTCCTTGGGGCGTGCTGCTGCGGGAAAGGACAGAATTCTCCTTAAGGGAGCAGAATCCCTAAATCTCACAGAGAGAGTCCATCTTTTATTTTTGTTCAGTTCAAAAACAGATCAGTGATGTTTAAGTTAGATGCTCTGTTTCCCAACTTTCCCCTTTTAGGTGAAGTGTTAGATCTGGTTTGAAACTTTAGAGGAAGATTAAAGCCTCTAAGACTCTTGATATTTACATAATAATGAGTGAATGTTTGAGAGAGGATGCCTTTGAAAATAGGATGTTTGATCATGAAAGCTGCAGATGAAAATCCTGATATAGATAAAAAATAATATGCAAGGCAAAGTAAGCTCTAGAGATCATAAGTAAGCCATTGATTTTATTCGTCATCACATGTTTAAAATCATTCCTTATTCCCAGCTCACTGCAGCTCTCTTTCCACTGTGTGTTCTTCCCTCCCAGTCCTCCTCTTCCCAGGAGTTGCTGCACCAGTTGCCCTTCCAGCCCACACAAGATGATCTCCACTTCCTGTTCAAACATTTCCGGAGTACGGAGAGCGTGGCGGACGAAGAAGGAGCACACCCGCCGCCCGCGGTCAGAGTTCGTTCGCGCAGTCTCAGGTAGCTTGGGACCATTCAAATGACATATGCCACAAAACTCTAATTACATAACCCTGCGCTGGAGGAGGAGGAGGATGTAGTGATGCCCTCAATGCGGAGAAAGAGAGAAAATAGATTCCACGAGGTCTGGAAAGTTACTTTCTGAACATTTATTAATATCAACAAGTCTAAATGATACACACTACACAACCCTAGCATAACAACATGCTAGCAATATGCTATTGGCGGACACTGTACACAACAGTGTGGAGTTCATGCTCACAAAGCTCAAACCTGAACCTCACAGTTAGTCTAGTGTTTCAACAGGTTAACCAATGAAGGTCACTTGGTAACCAGTGAATATGTAGTTCATTCCTTCCTCCTTCCTTATAAGGCATTTCGAGTCGGGGCTATCATTTGGGTTTCCAACACAGTGAACATACAATTATGTGCCCCTGAGCCATGATGCATTATTTCCATCCTTATCCTTTTTTTAAATTCTGTAAAAAAAGAAAAAAATCAACGATGTAAAACCTTTTTATTATATTTGTATTTTTTGGATGGTCCTCCATCTTCCCCTACCAAAAGCAGCAGTAGGGCTTTGTCTACAACATACTGCCGTACGAATGATCAGTATTTCAACCAGCTAATTAGGCTAACCAGCACCTGCTAACATTTACTCATCATTTCTTTGGCCCGACTCCGGTTGTGATCTTGTATTAATTGAAGATGAGTTGCTGAGCTCATGTAAATCCCACCACCCCCAGAGGCTTAAGGCAGACAGTGAACACCCAACCATGAGAGTGTACAATTCCCTCTGTTCTGAGGCTTCTCATCTGAAGATGGATTTGCAATATTTCTACCCGAGACCAATGAACCACACTGAACAGCCCCCTGGTAACAATAGTCAGTGAATTATGAGCTGCTGAATGAAATAACAAATACATGTTTGATAAGGTTTGTGTTCAGCCTGGGAATGACAGCAGGAAGAACTTAATGTGCATTAACGTCTTAAATGTATGATTATAAATGATGGGTTATTTGCTCTGTGGATTTTTCTACGCTGAAATAATTATCTTATGTGGTTGTGGAGGAATCCTCAGTGCTGGTTAGTGTAATCCCCTGGATTATAATACAGAATTTTCTCAGCACAGAGGATCTAAAGTGGTATGGAGCTGTGAAAACTTTTATGATGCATTGTTTAGATTGTTGGATACATCTTGGTTTGATTTTGTCCCTGTGACCTGCCTGTGTCACATGCTCACATTTACTGTACACACACAATCAAAACACACACCTACATGCTTGCAGATGTATACCAGGCCATCCTGAGGTTTCCAGAGAATGTTCATAGTACTGTTGATCAGGCCCTCTATGGAAGCCTATTGGAATCATTTTAAAAGCCTTGCTTCCACTTTAGTAAATACACCTTTTTTTAATACTGGGTGTGACTGTGTTTTGCCACAAGAGCTGTGTCACTTCTTTGTGTCATAGATTCAACAAGCTGCTGTAAACGTCCGAATGAGATTTGCATATTGGCGTGATTACGCCTTACAGTTGCATTATATTTGACATCAGAACGTCCATAATGCAAATTACCCGTTCACCACAGCCCAAAGATTCTCTTGTGGACTCATCACAAAAACGACTCTGTCACTTGATGTCATCATCCCTCCCTGGGATCTGATTCCAAATTGAAATTGACTCATTGTTTGTTATAGGGTAAATGAAATCATATATATATATATATATATATATATATATATATATATATATATTTGTTATCTTTTTATTATATATATATATATATATATTTGTTCTCTTGATATCATTACTCATGGCTGAGAATTTGTATAAAGATGGAATATGAGATTCCTCCAGCCTTGTGAAAATATTTCAGCTGACTCTTGCAGCGTTAACAAATACATCTCAATTCCTGCATGTGTCGAAAATGGAAAACATCTGATGGTGTCGACGGTGGTCCAAAATAGTCCCTGAGGGTGTGTGTGTGTGTGAAGCGTTTCTTATTGCCCTCTCAAGGGGTAGAAGGGGGTTGCGGTTGCCAAAAAATAAAATCACATTACATATGCAACTGTTGCGCTGGTCACCCAGAAATAGTCAAGTGCTTACCGCATGTCGATAAAGATAGCGTATGATTGTGTAGTGGCACCTTGCTTTCCTATTTATAAGTCGTACGATGACAGCTCATTGATTTGTAATGTGTGTGTGGACAGTTGAAAAGGTGCCGTCTTGTAACCGAAACCTCCCGCACACAACAAATGTGATCACTGATACAGTAGATGAGAACCTTATCTCAGTCACATCAGTGATATATTCAGAAATGCTGTGTTTATGGCTAGTAACACTTTGAAATTGGAATGTACTCATAAGTAACTAAAGAATATTGTGTCTCTCTAATTGCTATAATTGTCATTATTTGACATCATTGGTACATCAGTCAATACATGGGCTCACGTGAACAGACTCTCCCCTGATCAGTTTGAATATTGTCACATAACTTTAACTCACTGTTTTAATCTGCACCAAATTGATGTTGTGTTTTCATTGTTGTGAGGTCATTCTGATCTATTTTTCTCTTCTTCCTTTTGCCTGGTTCTCATTCAGCCCTGGACGAACCTGTGGAACATTTGACAATGAGATTGTCATGATGAATCATGTTTACAAAGAGCGCTTTCCAAAGGTACGTCTTGCCTCCTGTGTTGCTTGTGTTGCTCCTGTATCTTCATTCTAAAGCATGATCCTACCAATGTGTGTGCACGCATTTGCTCTATATGGAATCCGGGACAGCAGATTCGAATGCCCCTGGCAAAGTCAAAATCTTGAGCCACTCACTTCTGGGATTTGAAGAAACAGATAATAAAGCACCGCTGTCACTGTTTTAACTGAAGTCTTCCATCTTGCTTGTTTTCTAGGCGACGGCCCAGATGGAAGGTCGACTGCTCGACATCATCGCAGAGTGTTCCCCCGGCAGCGCTCTGCCCCTGGCTGACGGCGTGCTGGGATTCATTCAGCACCAGCTGCTGGAGCTCGCCAGAGACTGTCTGGATAAGTCCCAGAAAGGCCTGGTCACCTCCAGGTACTTTGTGGAGCTGCAGGAGAAGCTAGAGAAGCTGCTGCACGAGGTGGGTGTTCCTCAAGTCCAGTAGATTCCATCTCTGTCTGACTGAATTTGAGAAATATGATAAGGCCATGATTTTATTAAAACATGATTTCCCATTGTATCTTGTCCACTCGACCGCAAGATGAACCTGTTTATTCCCTCCTCTGATTGGACGATAATTATCCACTGTGTTTTTTTCCTATTTAACAGTTGGGTTATCACTTCATCTGTCAACATGATTGAAGCCTGGGCTGTCAGATAGATTTTAATCAGCAATTGTGATGTGACGGCAATTCCCATGATCCCTCTTTGCTTCACAGTGTCATCAAACTACATCTGTTGTTATTGTTTCAACTGAGAAACCCCGAGCCCCAAGAGACAGCCTTTAGGATTTAATGACATCTAGTGGTGAAGTTGTATGTTCCAGCTGAATGCCCCTCACCTCGCAGTCTAAAGACAAACATCTTAGTAGCTAATCAACCTCAAATAGAGTTTCATTTGTCCCTCCTAGGTTACTGTAAAAACATGGTGGTGAAACATGGTAGCCTCCACTCAGAAGACATGAGAACAATTCATACATTCAGATGATTTAACACTTAAAATATCTTATTTTGTTTTATTTATACTTGATTTCAGTCTTGCACATTTCAGCAAATGACAAGTGTGGTGCACTGGAAATATTGAATTAAGATATCCCGCATAATTGTCCGTCATTTAGAGCTGATTCCAGGTTATCGACGAGTAATGGTGCCGTCACTTTCTATTACAACATAGATTTGTGTTGTGGTCAAGTGTTATCTTATGTAACGATTTGTTATATAACCTGTCCACCAACTGCTTTTTTCCTGCAGCGAACTCGGCCTTCTGTGAAATAGATCACAGCTGCTGCTGCAGAGCAACTTTCTCTCCTTGTACAGAAAGTTGTATAATCTTAACATCAAGAGCCATAGTGAGCACACTCACTCGTTGCTGTGCTTTTTTGTGTTCCTCTAGTTTCCTAGCAGCTCTGTTTGTTCTGCAGTCCAACGATGAAACACTTTTTTGTCTGTAATTCCCACTAAACCACATTTCTGTAATTATTTTTCCGTTCTGGGGTTATATATATAAAGCCAGCACTTCCACACAGTCTTATAATAATATCTTTAAATGTCTTTATTTGTCTTTCCCCATGATTCTGACTGCTGCACGTCTTAACCTTCAAAATCAAACCTTGTGGAAATGACTCTGAAAACTGACATCACCCTTTCAATACCTCTGCAAGTCAGTCACTGCTGTTTGTCCAAGGCGAGGCAGTGCGAGGTAAAGATATGAAGACAATGAGATTCAATACAAGGGTATCAGCTGGTATTATTTATGAATCTGTCACCGAAGCGAGCCGAGCTGAGCCGAGCCACGATGCAGTGTTTCTTGATATCAGCCACGATCACTTGAATCAATAACGAGAAATGTGGGAAGATGAAGTGGATGCTAAAAATAATGCGAGGCGATACAAAGTGCGACTGCGGAGGAGCCGTGCTGCCTCACTGTGGGTTTCACTGCAGTTAATAATCCATCATCTTCTGTCTGTTTTCCTCGTCAGGCCTTTGAGCGCTCGGAGAGCGAGGAGGTGACCATCATCACCAAGCTGGTGAAGAAGATTCTCATCATCATCTCCAGGCCTGCCAGACTCCTGGAGTGTCTGGTAAGAACCACTCTTTCACAATGCACACGATAACGCGTGTGACACCACGTCAACTTCAGAGGCTTGAGTAAACAATGGCTCCCCACAGACACGGGTGCGACAAGTGACTTTGATGATACACCGCATGGTAATGATGGTTGTTGCGGTAATAATGACTCATCTGCTGTTGGAACACGAGCGTCTGACACTTTGCAGACCTGCTCTGACATCACACCACCTCTTTTGTTCACTCTTCTCCAGGAGTTTGATCCAGAGGAGTTTTACCAGCGTCTGGAAGCTGCGGAGGGAGAAGCCAAAGTCAGCCAGGGCATCAAGACAGATATTCCCAGATACATAGTCAGCCAGCTTGGCCTTACCAGGGATCCTTTGGAAGGTGAAGCACCGGCCTCCTACTTTCATGTTACTCCCCATCCAACCCAGACATTTTGATTGTGACTTTACTAGAAGAGGTTGACAAGTCTCACCCTATCTATTGCCCCTGCTACTGCTTTTACACTGAAACATCAGACTGTTCTGTTTGTCTTGTAATAAATCATGGCGCCTCTGCCGCAGATAAAAATCTCTGCACTCTCTGTATGTTAAAGCTGAATGGAGCTTCCTGTGTTTCTGTGATGTTATTGCAGAGGTGGTCCATCTGGAGCAGACGAGTCCGAGTCACAGGTCGTCCAGCAGAGAGTCTGATGACACCAGAGAGACCACACCGACACAGGTATCAGCTTTACTCAGATAAGATGTAGTTCATTGCAGTGGCGGATAAAGAAATGGCATAGGCAGTTGTTGTCATGAAGGACGTTGTTATGAAACAGTCGATTCAATAGAAACAGGCCAACTGGTAAATGGAGCCCTTGTTTATACCCAAAGCTCCGTGGGTCTTATCACAGTGAATTCATGAAGCAAATGGATGCTGCCTCTAAGTTATTTTCCGTTACATTTTGTTCACGTATGTGATTCAGAGCCGAGCAGCCTCCACCCCTCCTCGAAGGAAACCACTGGAGAGCGACTTTGACACCATCAAGCTCATTAGCAACGGCGCCTATGGGTGAGTAAGACAGACGTCTTTATTGGCGTCGCACTGACTCACCCTCTGTGTGGAGAGTAAATGTCGGGGTTTGGAACGAATCAAAAAACTAAATTAGATGCTTTGTTGCCGGTAGTTTTTCCTTACTCTTGCTGAGGGTCTAAGGACAGAGGATGTTACCCACCCTGTGAAGCCCTGTGAGACAAACTGTGATTTGTAAATGCGGGCTGTATAAATGAACTTTGATTGATTGATTGATATTCGTGTTTACACGTAAAATGTGTTCATTAGTGAGTGGTGCTTTTTCTTCTCTATCTTTTTCTGACCTCTCATGCAATGATCTCTCCCCTCACATCTGTGGTGTCCTCATTATCTCTGTTTGCTGTGTGATATTCTTCACGTTCCTCCCCCACACAGAGCTGTATTTCTCGTGCGCCACAAGGAAACTCGGCAGCGTTTCGCCATGAAGAAGATAAACCGGCAGAACCTGATGCTTAGGAACCAGATCCAGCAGGTGTTTGTGGAGCGGGACATCCTCACCTTTGCTGAAAACCCATTTGTGGTTTCTATGTTCTGCTCTTTTGAGACACGGAGGCACCTCTGCATGGTCATGGAGTATGTGGAAGGTGGGGCTGGTTTGGCTTTGGCTCTTTTAAAACTGGAAAAAAAAAATTCTTTGCATTCTCACACTGATCTGACTCGTGTTGTCATTAAGGTGGAGACTGTGCAAACCTATTGAAGAACATCGGTCCTCTGCCTGTGGACATGGCGCGGATGTATTTCGCAGAAACGGTCCTGGCCCTGGAGTATCTCCACAACTATGGCATTGTGCACAGAGACCTCAAACCTGACAAGTGAGTCTGCAGCTGCTTTTAAAATGTAACTTGTGATTTGATGCAGCATTAATCGTTTTTGTGTTTCCTTCATTTTAAAGTTTGTTGATCACCTCTTTGGGCCACATTAAGCTGACAGACTTTGGACTCTCTAAGATTGGTCTCATGAACATGACGACCAACTTGTATGAGGGACACATCGAGAAGGACACCAGGGAGTTCATTGACAAACAGGTTTGTCTCTCCTCATGCTGTCCTCCCTTCATTCCCTTGTGTGTGTTTAAGACAGTTTGAAACTGATACGGCTCTCTTCTACAGGTGTGTGGGACGCCAGAGTACATTGCTCCAGAGGTGATACTGAGGCAGGGCTATGGAAAACCAGTGGACTGGTGGGCCATGGGCATTATTCTCTATGAGTTCCTGGTGGGCTGTGTGCCTTTCTTTGGAGACACACCAGAGCAGCTCTTTGGTCAGGTGGTTAACGGTAAGAGGTCCTTAACACTGGAATTATCGCTACTGTCCACTCCTCAAAGATTTATTCTTGCCCACGTGTTATTAACTGAATTGGAATGTGCTCCTTTGTCCAGATGACATCATCTGGCCTGACGGGGAGGACGCTCTGCCAGCTGATGCCCAGGACCTAATCACTAGACTACTAAGACAGAGTCCTCTGGAACGTCTGGGAACAGGTTAGTGAAAGTGTGAGCCTGGATTTAAAGAAAACGAAGAGAAAAAAAAAGAAATATTCTTCAAAATGATTGATGAAAGTAATGAAAGAAATCACTGTTCACATTTTGGCTGAGGAATATCTAAATACTTTTTTCCACCTTCTGCAGGTGGAACCACTGAAGTGAAGATGCACTTGTTCTTCCTGGGTCTGGACTGGAACGGTCTCCTGAGGCAGAAAGCTGAATTCATACCTCAACTTGAGACCGATGAGGACACCAGTTATTTTGACAGTATGATCATTTATTCATCAGCACACATAACAAGAGCTCTACACCCCATCCTTCCGCCGAGTCTCAGATTCACAACCTGCATTCTGATCCCCACAGCTCGATCAGACCGCTTCGGTCACCTGGCCTCAGATGAAGACGATGAAACAAACGATGACGAGTCGTCTCTGGAGCTCCGTCAGTTCTCCTCTGTGGCTCATCGTTTCAGCAAGGTATCAGTTCGGGGGGGCTGCCCGTCTGTCTGCAATCGTCATAGCTGATGGAATATTGTGAATTCACAGAGAAACAACACACACAAGCTGTTTCCCACCCCGTTTGTTTAGGTGTACAGCAGCACAGAGCACCTGTCCACCTCCACACCGTCCAACCAGAGCCTGTCGTCTTCAGAGCGAAGCCACAGTGAGGAGAAGGAGGAGCGGTGGGAGGGCAGGGGTGTCCTCTCTCCTGGCGACGGGCACAAACACTCAACTTGTGGAGACAGGAGGGCAGATGGACACAGGGGGAGGTGAGAGCATGGAACACCACACAGTGATGTTGTTGTTGATGAGGGAAAGAGAAAACAGTCCTCCATTTTGATTTGATAGTGGTGGATTTTACATCAGTTGTGAGATTTGAAAAGATTTATGAGATGGTGATGAGATTTTAGAAGTAATTATATGATCAACTTTGTATAATAATCTGATCTAAATCTTTCAGGCATGAATTACCTCACTGATTTAATTATTATGCTTTGGCAGATTAAAGCTGAACTTCCAGTAATTTTCCTCAAAACAGATTGAAGCCAGTTGCATAATTGTGCTAATTTAGTGGTAACGCAATATAATTTGTGAGAAGTTTGATTACTTCTATGATTTTTGTTTCTTGTTGTTTTGTTATTCCTGCTGGTTGCGAATGTCCATGGGAATGAACATTTGCAGTATAAACTGATGTTCTCTCCGATTGATCTTCCTCTGTCTTTTCTCATTTGCAGTCTGCGTCCTCGTGCTTCATCCAGCTCCTCCCAGTCTGAGCGCAGTGCCAGTCCACTGGTGATGAACAGCACTCAGAGCCTGGACATCATGCCTCGCTTTTCCATCTCTGCAGAAGAGGAAGGTGAGACCAACAACACGGCCCTATGTATTGTTACCTCTCACTTTGAAGATTTGAGTCACCATTGTTGATACTTATTACTGCAAATGTTTAGATGGCGTGGTGTCCAACCTGCGGCGCATCCGCCTCCGGAGCAACAGCACGGGGACCAGGCCATCGTTCAGGAGGGGTGCATCTCGACGGATTGCTCACCAGCTGGAGACGCCAACGCCAGAGAAACCCAGATCCCCAGCTGGCAAAGTTCCAAAGTCAGCTTCTGTCTCAGGCCTGTCCCTCATCATCACCCCAGGTAGACAGAATAATTAGCTATGCCGCACTCAAATTAAATTCTATATATTGTTTTGTCCCTCGCTCATTATCCTGCTACGGCTGTACACTATAAGTTACATTATGTAATTGCAGCAATAATCGTTTCAGTAATGTTCTACAAGCTCCTGTCCTATCTGACTTCATTTGCTGATATTCATGTCTTTACAGTGCCCTCTACTGGGTGACTTGTGTAATTCACCAATGAATCATTCAATGTGAAATAACCAAGCTTTTATGATTGTTAGGAATATTTTTCATTTTAAAAAGTAACTTTGCAGAATGTATAATTGCAGCGGAGATGTCCACAATCATTCAACTACTGACTTCTCTATTCCTCTTCTTCCCATCTTTGATAAAGACGACTCGGCAGGTCCTCCCACTAGCCCCAAATCGTCTTTGTCCCTTTCATCTAACCCCTCGTCCAGAGACTCGTCTCCCAGCAGGGACCTGTGTGTCAACATCAGCTGCCTCAGGCCTCCTGTGGTCATCCACAGCTCTGGGAAGAGGTTCGGCTTTGCTCTGCGAGCCATCAGGGTTTACATGGGAGACAGCGATGTCTACACTGTGCACCACATGGTCTGGGTAAGTCTAATGTAGTTAGTGTTGTTAACCCAGTTATTGGATATTTTTTTGATTACTGCTGTTTAGAATGTGTTGGAATTCATGTTTGCATTGTTTGTAAGATGATCAAAAATGCTGATCATAATAATTAAGGCAAATTCTAGCTCCCTGTGCAAATGGGTGGATAGATGGTTGGTGAACCAATAATTGAGGTCTGAGGTTGTGTGTTTGTGTCCACAGTGTGTTGAGGAGGGCAGTCCAGCACACGAGGCAGGATTGAGGGCTGGTGATCTCATCACTCATGTCAACGGAGAGTCAGTCCAGGGTCTAGTCCACACCGAGGTGGTGGAGCTCCTGCTCAAGGTAATTTACTATTATAATTATGAAAATGACAAATGCACTGGTTATGGGTTATGAGTTAATTCATGTATCTGTGTTTTGAGCAGAGCGGCAACAGAGTGACATTGCAAACAACTGCCCTGGAGAACACTTCCATAAAGGTGGGTCCTGCCAGGAAGTCAAGCTACAGAGCCAAGATGGCGCGGCGCAGCAAGAAGAGCAAGAAGAGGGATGGACAGGACAGGTAATGTAAGGGAGGAGGACGCCCTTATTTGAATACGTTTTACTTTATGGAAATTCAAATCAAACAGATTTGAACTCATGGTGTCCTTATCTTTTTTTCTCCATCTGCAGCAGACGACGTAGCATCTTGAAGAAGCTGTCGAAGCACACGCCGCCTCCGCCCATGCAGAGCAGCCGCAGCTTCTCCTCGGGGTTCCACCAGTCGTCCAGTGACAGCCTGTCTGGTTCCCCCACGCAGAGTCTATCTCCTGGGCCGTCCACACCCTGCCGCTCCCCCGCACCTGACCACTCGGGAGGTGACTGAGGATTCTTTCTGTTCTTGTGAAGCACAGCATGTTTTCCCTGTGGATCTTGAGTTTGACACATTCTTTGCCTTTCAGACTCAAGCTCATCACCGTGCTCCAGCTCCCCCAACTCACCTGTCCCTCAGGCCCGTCCCAGCTCCCTCCACGTGTTGGGTCGCTACACCAAAGCCGGCCGCTGCAAGTCGACCAGCAGCATCCCTCCCTCCCCTCTTGCCTGCATCCCACCTCCTCAGCCCCTCTCCCCCCAGTGCTCTCCCTCCTGCCTCCCCAGCCACCCCAAGTCCCTGCAGGGCTTTCACGGCAAAACATTGTCCCCGCCCACCATCGCTCGCCACTCGGTGCGTCCCCGCAGTGCGGAGCCACCACGCTCGCCTCTCCTCAAGAGAGTCCAGTCAGCGGAGAAGCTGACGGGAGACAAGATGACGGGAGGTTACCACGGAGACAGGAAGGCCTACAGCACCCGCCGGCATACCATGGAGGTGCCTCTGTCGGAGGGAGAGGGTCTGGAGGACGTGGAGGGTGACACCGCCACCGGGTTTGTTTGCGTCGGCGAGCACGGCCGCCAGGGGCTGTACATCGGGGGGCAGAGAGGCCACCTCGACCCGGCTGGTGGGATGGGCGATCACCGCGCCACCGCCTCGCCACAGCACCGTGGCGGCAACCACCACTCCAACGAGGTGGTGGTGATGAGGAAGCTGGCTCTGTCCGAGCGAAGGGACTCCTTCAAGAAACAGGAGGCCGTGCAGGAGGTGAATTTCGACGACCTGGAGGAGGTGCAGAGCCCAACCCTTCCTGTCACGCAGCCAAAGCCGTTCAAAGCGTCCTGGATCAACCAGGCCGCGGCGGAGCCGGTCGTGAAGCTGGGAGGGCGCGGACCACTGGTGACAAGTACGCCGCAGAAAGCCAATCCGAAAGACAGCGAGGAGTTTGGCCGAGATAACAGATCGACAAAGTGAACGGACGCCTGTGACCTGCTACTGTTTCACTGAAGGCCTTGTGTGTGTGTGTGTGTGTGTCTCCATGTGTGTGTGTCCACAAAACTGTGATGAAGCCCCGAAACAGTCAAGACGGAACAGAGCTGAGGTCTCCAGTAATATATGCACCCTGCAACACTGTTAACAGAACAATGACTGTTCTCCTCCCAGTTTCTCCTCGACTCTCTCGGTTCTTAAATCACTGTGGCGCTCGTTACTGATGTAATTTGTAAATATGTTTTGTTTTAAAATGAAGAAACCTATTTATGACTTTTTATGCTCACCTTGTTTTCTCGTTTCTTTGGTTCTTGAAAATGCCTTGGATGCTTCAGCTGTTCTTATTTTTCAGAAATGCTCAAAGACAAAAAGCCACGCAACAACTTCTCAGTGTGATTATTACAATTAGTGAAGTAAAGAGGATTTGTCCTCAGTTCAAATCAAACCCTTTATCTTTTTCTTTGTTTACTCTTTAATCGCCCGTCTAGAACAGGGTTGGTTTACTTTAAGGAGGAAACCTACAGTGTTTGTCCTGCATCATGAACTGAACTGTAGATATTCTGTGCTGCCTCTCATTGATAATTGGAAGAACCATTGTATTAATCTGAAATCTGACGCTGGTGCCAAAGCATGGTTGAAACCATTTTAAAAAGAGGTACTGTAGTTGTACATAAGAAGAAGCTTCATGCATGTCTGGGCTTCCACTGCTACTCACTGTCTGTCCTGTAAAAAGATAAAGCACCGCTCGCTGTCCTCCGCCTCATCCCTAATCTGACCAGGTGTGTAGATGCAGCTTGGCGACTAACTTCAGAATCCAGGCCGTTGAATGAAGCCTCCGTCCAGGTCCACACTCAAACCTCATCTCTGAACTGTTTGCACAAGTTGTCGTAGTTATAGGAACACGTTGAATCTTTCAGGACGATCTCTCTGTTTTTCTCTGTGGGATTGAAATAATTGTACAGTAGATGCATCAAACGCAAAGTGGCTCCCTCACCCTTTTTTTAACGTGTATTATGAATGAACGTTTACAGTTTAGTGCAAATACATATGTGGACTTGTCATGTTTTTTTCTTTTTTCTTTTTCTGTTAAATTATTGTGAGGAATACAAACGATGAATGAGAGGTAAAGGCATCCAGACACTCTGGATGGATGGTAGAATGAGTCGAGATGATTGGTCCTTTTTTTTTGTATATTTTGATATGAAAACAGTCTTGTTGCAGTACTAATAACCCATGCTGTTGATGTTTGTTGTATGAAAACAATGGTGGACCTTATAGCAGCTGTAGGTAGTGTTTCTTTGAAAGTGACCTGGTGAGGATAGATGGACTCTGACGATGATCTCCTGTTTTCATTCACCTGATGATGCATGATACACATCCTGGTTTAGTTTGTAACCTCATCTGATAAGCCTTGAAATTTTTTTAGACTGTTTTCAGATTTACAGAGAGGACAGAGACACAAGGGATTTTTTTCTGCTTTGTATTCCTCCTTTAAAAAAATGTTTTTACCTACAATTATTTTACAGTTCAATTCTGAAAGACTGGATCAGCACCCAAACATGCCTCTGGTCTTACTCCATATTCAGTTGGTGCACTTGTATTTTTAGTCCGATGAAGGCGCACCTCAGTGCAGAATTGAAGGACTTTATTTGGTTCAAATCAGAAAATAAACCGATTCATTACTGATTATCCACTGCAATTTACCTTCCTGTGCATCCTGGTATTCATGTTTTTAATTTTTCCATCACCTCGAGTTGCGTGGTCACATGATGTTTTGTTGAGTCATTGTGTGCAGCAGCAATTCATCACATCACCATCATCACAGGAGACTGTTGATCTCTCTATTTGCCTTGTGTGTGATTCTACATGTGTATGTGTGCGATACAAACCCATGTCGTTCTCCACATTTGCCACACTCCGTGTAGCGCAGTGCTGTGTTTCCAGTCGTCGCTCCCTCCTCTGCCCCTTCTGCCCCCGGATGACAAACTAGCCTCTGTGAAATCTGTGAATCATGTGGGTATCTGGTGCAGACTGGTGTGACATTGTCTGTTTTTTTCTTTTCTTTTTTTCTTTTAGTTGTCTTAACAGTGCTTGAAATAAATGAATTGCAGATGACTCACAAGTCCAGGACTATAACAACATGTGTGTATCATCTGTTGCACAGTTTTCACACTGTCACACACAAATCATACTGCCGCCAAAACAGTAGGTCTAACGATCGGAATCACCTGCATCCATTGCACATTACTTTTGAAACAGGACTCAGGTTCGTGTCCTTAAGATGCAACAGGACCTTGTACCTACACCCACAGCAGCTCTGATTACACAGGATCATTACTCCTTCATTGTCACTGTTGCTGCCGTTATTGTCTAATTACAAGGCTGCTTCTTAATCTCCAGGCATGGTGTTCATACAATAAAACAGACCTTATTCTGCATTCAAAAGTAGTGAATTAATCTTTAAAAAAAATAGGTGTGGGAAGTAGTAAAATAGAATAATTTCACTTGGTGCAACATGGCTGTCTCTTGATGTAGATGAGACGGGATCATTCCCTGGAAATGGAAACAAGAATCTGCACACTCAGGTCATCATTTACCCATGACAACATCAGAATAGTTTTTGTTTATTCCATTAGTGCCACAGAAATGGAAATAGCCTCACCTAAACCCTACACACTGGACCTTCAAAGTCACATTGCAGAGGATTTAGAGACATCTAGGGGTGAACTTGAGCTTCCCTTTTTCAAATGTATGGCATCTGTGGACGGCACTTGCCTCTGGTGTAAATTTAAGGTCTTATTTAAAAAAAACATATTTAAAGGTGCAGTGAGTAAAATTTGGTGAAATCTTTCGATGAAGTCGTGTGTGGCATCCCTTGCTAAGCTCTTACCCTTTCGAGCAAGCAGGGGAATCTGTGGTAGCCTTTAGTGGCCAATAATGCTCAGAACATGTTTAGTAAGTCTGCTTTGGGCTACTGTAAAAACATGGCGGCCCCCCATAGACAGGACCTGCTCCTGGCGTAAATATAGATTAAAGGGCTTATTATGGGGTAATGTGAAAAGAACGCCATACATTCAGGTAGTTTTATAAAATACCAGTTTGTAATTCTTATCTAGAGCTAGAAATGACTCAGAAAAAAAATACTGAAATCTTCCACACTGCACCTTTAATGTGATTATACTGTCATTTATAATATAAGAAATGTATTTTTACATTCTAATTTCAGCCACAAGAATATGGGAGTTATTCCACCCAAACCCTGCACACTGGACCTTTAAAAAAATCCTCAGGTTCAAATGTCCTTCTCGGGCCAGGGCCATTCAGTGACCCCTCTGTAACGGTTCGGACCTTTCCGCCGGGCTTCGTGTCTTTCCGCGCTCCTCATATTAGTTCCCACGCACTGCTCCTGCCTGCGCCGTGCTGAGCTGGAAAATGGCTGAGTGAGTGAGAGAGTGAGAGAGTGAGAGAGTGGTGGAGCCTGTAGGACGAGGAGAGGAAGAAAGAAAGGAAGGAAGACGGAGAGCGGACTGTTGGAGAAGTGAACAGCCGAGGAGGAGGAAGAGGAGGAGGAGGAGGAGACGGAGACGGAGAGGTGGTTCCGGGAGGTTCGGTGCTCGCAGACACGGAGGAAATACCCGTCAAGTCTCCTCGCGGACCGTGGCCGGTGGCGTGTCCGCTCTGCAGTGCCGAAGCGCGGCGGACACAGAGCGAGAAGAGTCGGAGAAAAGATCCGCGGGTGAGTTTTTCCAACTTACTGCACATTTCCAGTAGAGCGGCGGACACTGTACTGGAAAATGGTGGAGGCGCTGCTGACTACTGCTGCTGCTTGTGTGCTTTCCACTCTCACAGCCCCCCACGCTGTCCACTCGTGTACTACTTTTTTCATATTCGAAACCCTAAAGCCCCTATTTTCTAGCGTTCATTCGCGTATTCTCGTAGTTGTTTTTTTACGCTAAACACGCTGCGCAGCCAACGTACGTTAACTTCGTACACAGCTCGCGCTCGTTGACGTGTATCAAGTGTTGAGCCCGTTAACTCGCCGCAACGCTTTCGTAGCGACTTTAAACTTTATTTAAACCTGAATTCATCTTATTTTCGTGGCGTCGTCGCCCTCCTACACCTCTTAAACAGCACTCACGTGATTTTTTTCCCTTAACGAAGGTTAAGTGAGTAAAGTTGCCATTTTTAAAGTGGAGTTTTAGCCCAGAGTTGTGTTTATGTTGCGCTGAATGCTAAACATTCAACATGAGTAAAGTTGTGGAGTGAAGCTAACTCCCGTGTCTGCCCCGTGTACAGCGCTGCCACACTGTGTGTGTGTGTGTGTGTGTTACACCACTACAGTCCCCTTTACATTGACTGCACACTATAGGCGGCCATGCAGTGAGGACTGGAGGCCTCAGTACTGCTGCAGGCCTGACATGATGGGGGCGGGGGGGGG
>JAFBJT010088818.1:0-11246 GCA_016785325.1 Chascanopsetta lugubris
ATAGATGATGATAAGTACTTTACTTCAAAATATGTTTATGCAGGAGCAGAAGGAAAACAGGGTCCCAAATGCACAATAACGTAGGTGAATAATATGGATACAAATAAAGATGGGGATATTCAATGAATTTCTTAATTGAAGGTGCAAAGTGAAAATATGTGTAACTTAGTTTCAAAACAATTTGAGAAGTAACTGAAATGTATAAAGTTAATACCTGTACCTATCTATGTATAGATACACAGCTCAGTATTATCTGTAGGATTTAATGACATCCAGTGAAGTTGCATGTTGCAGGTGGATACTGATACACATATAGTATTTTATATATATGTATATATATAGATATATATATATACACACACACACATATGTATATAAACACGTAGTATATGGCCTGATTTTTTTCACCCACTCTTGACAATATAAAGTAGCACTGCACCAATAATTTTATATCACCAAGTTTCATTACATAAAGCCTGAATGTAGAAGTTACTGACTAGGAATCAAGTCATATTTGGCAGGTTAATCTTACACAATCTCACTTATATCATATGGACATAATATATAGCATGTACAAGTACAAAAGGCAGTTGCAGATGACTCTGAAAAAAATCTTTATTGCACACTGAGGAACCTCCGTTTCTTTGCCGTGTGTGTATATGCATGGTGACGCCACTCCACATCTGCTGTGCTCTCGTTCTCCAGGGTGCCCAGCTTGATCATGTACACTGCACGACAGAGCAGATAGACACTTATTTATATACTGACATTACTACGAATGTGTAATCACCTTAGTGCATGACTTGCTTTCACGTTACCCTAAAACGAGCCATTTTAAGGTGAAGAGTGTACGATTTCATTTTGTCACTTCTGAAAATATTACAAAACAATTACATACCAACATCTTCATGAATTTATAATCAGCAAAATGTTTTTCCCCATTACCCTTAAATGAGCATATTTACATCAGGAGCGGGTCCTCTCTACAGGGGCCACCATGTTTTTACAATATCCCACAGTGGATGTACTATCTTTCATGCTTTCATGACAACCGAGGGCTACCATAGGTTCTCCAGCATGCTTAGAAGGGAAGGGTGAGGTGATGGATGCAACATGCATCTGCACTAATAGATGACACCAAATCTTACATGCTGCACCTTTAATCTATGTTCACATTGTCGGGTTGCAGTGACTCAAACGGTTGGGTTTGTAGGACTTTAAGGACACAGAAACCCGACTGTTGTCATTGATCTGCACTGACAGCAGGACAGCGGTTCTCGCAGCAGCAGCTATAACAAGTACTAGCAATCTACTTTTGTTCTCTTTCAGCTTCTATTATGCACCAGGACAAACGCTTGTACAGCAGTGATTCTCAAGTGGTGGGTCGCGATCCAAAAGTGGACCCATTTTCAGTGTGTTGCGGATCTTTGACTTTGAAAAAAAGTTAAGAAAAAAATGTCTTATGCTTTTAATGTGAAGAGGATTTTTTTTATGCATCAGAGTACTGTCTCATTCACACTACTTAAAAGTACAGTGTGTATGATTTTGGTCCTTTTTGTAACTTCATGCATTTATAATCACCTAAATGTCCTGTTTTTTTCCATTACCCTTAATGAGTCCGTTAATGTATACTTAAATGAGGAGCGGCTCCTCTCTACGGGGGCTGCCATGTTTTTATAGTAGCCCAGAGTGGACATACTAAACATCTTTTGAGTCTTAATGACAACAGTAAGGCAGCAGTAGCTCAGTGGTTAGAGCAGTCGCCTTTGGAAGCAAAAGTCACTGGTTCGAATCCCACTTGGGCCCTGCTGCAGTGTCACTGGCCCCTGACATTGATACCCTGAAAAAATGTCCTATGTATAATGGTAGAAATACCCCGCGACCCAGACAACTGGATAAGCGGTAGAAGATGACATGACAACTGAAGTCTACCATAAATTCTCCTGCATGTTCAGAAGGGTGAAGGTGAGGTGATTGATACAACTCATAACTTCACCTCTAGAGGTCATCCAAAACTTATAAACTACATCCTTTAAGGGTAATGGGGGAAAAATAATACATTAGATGATTGTGATTGTTTTGCTGCATCTTTTTCAACTAGTAGAGGTGACAAAAATCTTACAAAATCTGAATTAAATCTTAAATACTAAATGATGTGGTGGGTTGAAATATTTGCGGGCACTGACTCTGTCCCACTTCTGCTCACACACTTCCCTCACCTGTCTTTATTTTACTTATACTTACATTTCATCTCAAACCTGGGTCCCACTTCTGTCAGCTCGATGTTCTTATGGTCTGTCTTCTTGTAGGTGTGATGCCTGTAACATAACAACATGATTATTATGACTGTAACAGGAGATCTGTAAAACAGAGGGAGCACTCTGTCACTGACCTGAAGGAGATGAAGTCCTCCTGGTTGGCAAATGTGATTACACGCCTGCTGTCATCCTTCGGCACTGGAAACAGATACTTCAGGATATTCGATACCTGTGCGAGCAGAATTAATTAGATGTACACACAAACACATGGTGAAAGAAGATATCAGGACTCACCCTCTTGCCAAGCTGTGAGGTAAAGTTGTGAAAGATGAGGTGGGGGAAGGCCTCTGACATGGTGCCTATGTCCGGGACATCGTGCCTCATTACCACGTTGTAGAGTGTGAAATAAGCCGTGGGCCCAAATGGCAAATGGCAAACCACCAGGCCATCTGTCAAATGAGATGACAAAACTTTTTACTGACAAAGTCTGTGTTAATATGGCTCAGTACTCAGTAGGTACTTTGTGCTGACTATAGTTCATCTCATTGATACTTTTTCAGTACATATTTTCATGTGTGATCTGCACAAGCAGAAAAGTTACAATCCCACAAATACAAGTCTAGACACCTTTCACACAGTACTAACACAATATTATGATATAATGACATAGTTACAGTATGAGCTAAGGGTCATATCGTGACTTTTAAACAACAGCTGTTTATTTTTCCATGACCAGGCTAATGAAAATAAAGAAAGTTGCCATGCACACCTGGCTGTCCTCTAGTTTCATGCACGATGACCAGGTCTGTGACATTGTTGGCTTTGCAGGCTCGAACCAGCGCAGCGATCTCATGGTTCCCTCTGTTCATACGCTGGGCTCCGGGGAACATCAGCTTTACCTCCTGCAAGAAGTTCCAAAGTGTTATCTTATCATTTCCTGCGACATTTCCCAACAGGCGGATCATCAAATAATAAGTTCAATAGGAAACAATGGTGAGATGGAAAATAGCAATCCCCCTTTTAAAAAGCAGAGGGTTAACATAACTCTTCTCATAACACTCTTTTTCACCTTGGCTTTTGGTACTGGGTAGAGCTTTGATTTTCATTTTTATTTGATTTTCTAATCTATTGTATTGCTTCTACTTGCTAACCTATTTTATCTACACTTATATCTATTTTATGCTGCATGGGTGCTGTGCATGTTATGTATTTTTCTGTACAGCACTTTGGACATTTATGATTGTTTTAAGGTGTTTTATAAATAAAGTTGGATTGGATAGTATGTTTCCACGTGTTCAATGTTGTATGTCACAGCGTCCTCAACCTTGTTGATACTGAAGTGTGCATATATGTTCATATATCACATTTGTGTCGCTCAGAGACCCCAAACTATGCCTGTTAAAGTACCGAGTAGTGGGGTAGGACTTCTCAGATTACCAGGAATTCTTGAGAGGCGGGGCTATGGACTGAAGAACACACCCTCACTTTGTTTGTGCTTTGGAAAACGGAGCAAAAGAACAGAAGCTGCGAGAGGTGGATGCACCATGAGGTCCAGGCTCTTGTTAGCTAGCTATTAGAAAATATGCTTTTTTAGCACCAGTGTGCAGCTTCTTCTCACTGTGTGGTGCAATTTCTTTTACCAACCCGCTACACATCATCAGCCTGATTTGAACGGAACTTTGAGGTGCGATGGAAACACAAACCACACAGACTACCAATAATTATTTCACTCAAATTTCCTGGTAATAAAAGCATGTGTCATACTTGTGGCCTGCAAGATAATTTCATGCAGCCTGCAAGAACTAAAAGGCATATGATTGTCTAAAAATAAGTCTAAAGCATAGATTATGAACTCTAGTTAATTACACATGCCACTTATTATGTTTAGCAATATATTCAGTGTGTTTACATTTTAAAATGTATGTAAATGCATATACAATATTTGTGACTTGAATCAATTCTAATCAAGTATAAAGACAATTATTTTACAATATGTTACGAATTACAGTAATTAATTACATTCAGTAATTACATTTAGTCCCACAATTAAATCCGGCCCCTTGAGAGCAACAATAATGCTGATGGGCCCTCTGTGAAAATGAGTTTGACACCCCTGTATAAAGGTTCCTGAGAGAGTTGGTGGAAAAGAGGATAAAGTAGCCTTGATGCCTGGTTACAATGCAGGGGGGGTGCATGTCAGTGTAAAGCATAGAGGGTCTGCACAGAGACACAGACCTTGGCAAACATTCTGAGTCTGGAGCTCGGGTCTCTGGACGTAGTGACCATGAGTTTAGGATCTTCCACTCCAGCCCATTTATATTCATCATCCATGTGAGAGCTGACACCTACACAGACAGAATGATAGAGGCAGTGTTTTATACAGCAAAAGGATGGAAAATGATTATTATTGGGCAGATGCGGTGGAATATGATAACACCAACCTTCCCCCCCTTCATCGTCATACTCCAGTAGTTTCTGTAGCTGCAGAGCTTCTCTGCGTACGTCTGTTGGAATCAGCAAGTTTTCTACAGAGAGAGAGAGAGAGGAAGAAAGATGATGTGATAAGGGGAGAGGTCACATCTTAAAGTGAACTGAAGATAATGTGAGAAACAGTAAAGAATCCTCTGAACATGCAGAGCTGAAATGGTTAATTGAATAATCGGCTTGAATCGATTATAAAAAATATTCTATTACAATTGTCCTGAATAGAAGTGTTGTTTCCTTAATTTTGCTGCCGCTAAACACTTTTCTGTTTCACACGGACGCTTATCGTGACGCACGTGACGCCAGGATCGTCACAAACAACACAGAGCAAATCCAGAGGAGAGGAGGACAAAAAGGTAGAAAGAGTATAATGTGTGGGAACACGTTAAAGGTGCAGTGTGTAAGATTTGGTGACATCTCGAGGTGAAGTTGCACGTTGTATCCATCAGCTCACCCTCACCCTTCTGAACATGCAGTAAAAACATGGGAGCCCCCATAGAGAGGACCCGCTCCTCGTGTAAATATACATTAATGGCTCATTTAAGAGTAATGGAAAAAAAGATTCACTTGATTATAAATGAATTAAACATAACATAACATTTTATAAGTGACAAAAATTACCTTTAACATGAAAAAAATATATAATTTACAAATTTGTTGAAAAACAATATGTCCTGCAGTGGACATATTGTTTGTAGATGTCATTTGACTTGTTTATATACACAGATATTCTTTAGATATACTTTTGTGTTACTGTTGTAACTGTCTACATTTATAGATTTTTATATATACTTTTATACTGTCATTATCTGTATATAATTATTTTTTATAGATCCTTTTATTTGATACTTTTTGTGGTTGTTGTCTCAGCTGGTTCTGGAAATAAGAACATGTCTTTTTCACATTTGTATTTATATTTTTTCTATTCATTATTTTTCATCAAATCAAATTGAAGAAAAAAATCGATATGTTAATCGATTACAAAAATAATGGATAGCTGCTGCTCTAAATCTTACCATCAAGTGCTCCCTTCAGCTTCTGCTTCTTCTCCTCTATGGTCCGGAGCCTGTCCTCCTGGGCCTTCCTGTACAGGTACTCTCTCCTCAGCCTCACCTCCCGACGCAGCTGTCAACGTTACATCCACATCATCACAGTTTTACTTAACGATTCAGACTGAATGGACAGATACATCTGAAAACTTGCCCAAGGACCCTTCAGCACGTGGAAAGGGAAGAGTGGAGACGAACGTGTCACCTTCTGGTTAGAGGACAACTGTGTCAAAGAGTTGATGACATATCCTGGTGTTCTGCTTATTTGTTTCGGTTGCACTGATTCTATTAGCAGTCGAGTGCCAATAATAGCTGTTGGTCTGCACTTTGTTACTTTAGTTGCCATAGATACACTCTGGAAGAATTTACATATATTTTGAGTTTTAATGACAACTGAAGTCTACCATAGGTGAAGTTACATGTTGTATCCATCAGCTCCCCCTCCCCCTTCTGAGCATGCAGGAGAACCTATGGTAGCTCTCAGGTGTCATTATAGCTCAAAAGATATTCAATATGTCTCTGGCCTACTGTAAATACATGGCAGCCCCCTTGGAGAGGCCCCGCTCCTCACAAACATATACATTCATGGGCTCATTCAAGGGTAATGGATAAAATAATACATTTAGGTGATTATGAAAATGATATGTAATTGTTTTGTAATGTTTTTTTTCTACCAATAGGAAGAGACAGACGTGACCCAATTCGTACACACTGCACCTTTCAAAATCAGATGTTACAGTAGCCAACTGACATAACAAGAAACATTTAAATACATAAAAATAATATTCCAATAAAATAATACAATATCAAATGGAATAAGCTGAGCAGAATCAGACAAGAACTGGCGGCCCCCGTAGAGAGGACCCTCTCACGTAAATATACATTATTGGGCTCATTTAAGGGTAATGGGAAAAACATATTACATTTAGGTGAATATAAGTTCGTGGAAATGACAGACAACTTACAGACTCCACCTTTCATTTTCATTTTTGGATTTCTGGCACTGCTCTGTTGTTGACTGATTGATTGCAAACTTGTATCTTAATTATCTGTGACTTAGTACTTCTAGTTGACACTTGAGCCAAGGCGGTTTTATGTTTCGGTGCCGGATTCAATGATGTAAACAATGTCAAGTGATTTTAGGACAACAAAATAAAATGATATGACCGATTTAAGAAACAGATAAAAACAGAGCTGCATGAATCACTGAGGCAGAGTTAGCTCGGCTAGCTTAGCTGGTTAGCATCACTGGTTAGTATCACAAACTGTTTTGGTCCACAGAACTGTATCCACATGATTCAACATTAACTCGAAATTGAACAAGTTAACAAAGATGACCAAATGAAACGAAAGTTAGGCTTCATATATATACTCCGGTTTCATTTGGTCATCTTTGTTAATTTCTTACATTTCGAGAATATATATACTAACATGGGCTTCGGACTCACCATGTTGTGTTTCTGTGGCTGGCTGTTAGCAAGTAAGGGCAGCTCACATGGAGGGAGGAAGTCAGCGTACATGACCTTCTTCCATTGGCTAAGAGAACGGCCAATGAAAGCGCTTGATACTGGGTGGTGAGGTTTTCAGACCGAAAGCTCCCGGGCACCGTACTCCATACAGACAGACAGAGACAGACAACCAAACCAGCAACTGTTACGGACACTAAACAATATTCTACTAAAACCTACAATTCCTCTGCGGTATTCACATGAACAAACATTCCATTTCGGTTGTTTCACGATTCGGACACTAGGGGGTGTTGTTCTACCAAGCACATTCAAATACATATCAAAATGGCCATAATGATAATTATTCCAATTATGATTATTATGATTATTATAATAATTATTATTACCGTTGTTGCTATTATTATCAGTGGTAGTGATAGTAGTGATAGTGAATACCAAAAATATAAAAAGTTTACCTATCAGTGCAGTGTGTGAATGTAATGAATATTACGTGTATATAGATCATGAACATTTTAAAGTATTTATATTTTTTTTTAGTCATACCATTAAAGATACAATTATGAGATGTGTTTGTGTACAAGGAGTCTGATAAGATGTGCAGCAGTGTGGCAAAGTATTGCATGATTTGCCTCCCTCTCTTTTTTCAGACCAGATGAGAGACTGAACGTTGTATTCCTTCATTTTAAGTCAAAATAGCTGACAACCCTTGATTTTGCTGCTATAACGATGAGATTTCTCTAACACAAGCTGAATGAAGATCATCATATCTTCATCCCATCTGAGGAACATCTCAGTGCAGAGCAGTTTCCCAGAACCGTGTGATGGTGAAATTCTATCAGCGAAAAAGTGACACATGGAATTTTCCTTATGAAGAAATAAGTTTGCATTTAATGGACAAACCAAACATTAGCAAACTCACACACAGTGTAAAGATGGAACATATCATGGGGTGAAAACTAAATGAAGAATTTCATTCCAAAATATTGTACATTCACATGGAAAGGTAGAAGAAATTCTGCATTTTGAGTATAGACCCAATGTCATACTATCGTAAATCCTCCTGTAAGTCATTATAATGTTGTGCTATTGAGTGACTGTGTCATTATAGAACAGGAACACCTGTTAATGTAATATAAATTATTTCAACAGCACAAAACAGCCTGAACATTTTGACATCAAGTCATCATCATCACTGACTTTCCACATGGTGTGCATTTCATTTTGGAACAAAGCTCTTCATGTATATTTATATATTTATTGATATACTTTATACATTCTCTTTTTGACTGTACATTGAAGTCTCATGCTTGGCTTGAAACTGCGATCAGCATTTATCCTCAATCACATGACAACAAACAGAAATAATTGGGCGTACAGTATTCAGGATCAATGCTGCATAGTTTCAACTGTGGAATAGCCAACATCATTTCTTTATAAACCGACGGCCATCTTTGCATGGGAGATGGAAAATGTATGAAATCTGTTAGTTTGTCAAAACAGGTCTAAAAATACAAATTATTTGTCTTAGATGCAAGAACGCTTCTCTCCTTCGTACCTGAAGCAGTTCATGGAAGATAGTGAACCTCATTAGAGGCATCAGGACTTAAGAGCAACAATCAGAAGAGCGGCGCTTCACATCACCACAAGCAGAGGAAACAATCTAAACTTGGACAAAATGGAATACAAACAGAAACCAAAGCAATAAATAATAATAAACGAGAATAAACGAACATTTGAAAATGTATTGTTTCCAGGGAAACTATACTCTTTGATTGTTCATAAGAATGGTGTTGTAGCTGAATCAAAACAAAAACAAAAGACAAACAAATGTACTGACTCACTGCAAATCTGAACACAGGATGACGACTGATGAACAGGCTGCAGCCCATCAGGTGACACACTGTTTACATTAAGAACACTTCATAATGGTTCATGAGGGGAGCGGCACACCTGTCCCTTGTGGTAACCTCCGTTAAGGCAACAACAGAAAAGAGGACTTTAAAGTACAGTGAGAGGAGTGTGACCATGTTTAGTGTCAGTCCATCCACACTGAGTCTACACATTCACACTGGGAAAACACACGTGACCATACAGTGCTGCACATACACACCACAGTAGTCAAAACAGTCCCATGATGAAACCACAATTAAAGGTGCAGTGTGTAGGGTTTGATTACATCTTGTAGCGAGGAGGCTGCATGTTGTAGTGGATAACCCCCATCTCACCCTTTCCCTTCCCATTATGTAGGAGGACACGTGGTTATGATTAAAGGTGCAGTGTGTATCATTTGGTGACATCTGGAGGTGAAGTTGTATGTTTTATGCATCACCTCACCCTCACCCTTCAGGAGAAGCCATGGTAGACTTCAGTTGTCAATAAAGCTCAAATGATGTGTATTACATCCAATAAGGACTACTGCAAAAACATGGCAGCCCCCACAGAGAGGACCCACTCCCCATGCAAATGTACATTGAGCTCATTTATAGGTGCAGTGTCTAAGATGTTTACCATTTTTGTCACTACTAAAAAATATTACTAAACAATCACACACTGACATTTTCATGAATTCATAATCACCCAAATGTATCATTTTATTTTGACTACCCTTAAATGAGCCCATTAATGCATATTTACACCAGGGGTGGGTCCACCCTGTGGAGGCCGCCATGTTTTTTACAATACACAGAGTGGACGTACCAAACATCTTTTGAGCTTTAATGACAACCGAGGGCTACCATAGGCCCTCCTGCATGCTCGAATGGGAGGGGTCAGGTAATGGATACTTATAACTTCACCCCTACCTGTAATGGCTGACTCCAGGGTAATAAGAACAAATGATAGATTTATGTCATTACAAATTCAGTAAAATGTCAGTATGTAATTGTTTTGAAATATTTTAGAAGTGACAAAATGACCAAGATCACACTTTAAATGTCTGAATGAATTTTGTTTGACCGTCCAGGGCTATCGTCAAAACATGGTGTAACATGTCGGCCTTGAAAAGCTGCTCCTGATGTTAAAAGGTGCAGTGTGTAAGATTTCAGTCAATTTTTGTCACTTCCATCTGTAGAAATAGAATTACAAAACAATTCTATAGACATTTTAACCAATTATGATCCCCCAGCGTATGACACGTAGGCCTTTTATGTATATTTACACCAGGAGCGGGTCCACCCTATGGGGGCCGCCATGTATTTTCATTTGCCCAGGATGGGCGTACTAAACATCTTTTGAGCTTTAATGACACCTGAGGGCTACCATAGGTTCTCCTGCATGCTTGAATGGGAAGGGTGAGGTGATGGCTACAATATGCAACTTCACAACTTCACAGTAGATGTCACTGAATCTTACACACTGGACATTTAATATAAAGGGCTGACTCCAGGGTAATGAGAACAATGATTAGTACACACATAAAACAGTCACTATTTCATGAAATAATCACCTAAATCTTACACACTGGACCTTATATTTCATGACTATTTTGGCTCTCCGCCATAGTGCACACATTCGTAGCTTTTCGTTGCCTTACTGTGACAGATATGGGTCATTTGAATTTGTGATGATAAATTGTTGCCCTTTTTTCAAACATAAATCAAATAAATTTCCACTTACTGATCGAAATCAATATCAACATTGTTTAACCATTTCTTACAAGCACGTTTGACGGATAAAGTTTTTGCGTAATTGAAAGAAAAAAATAAAGATTTAAAATATAACATCCACAACAAGAGAAATTATAAAAGCTGAAAACAGACTATTTTTTTTGCAATCATGTGTTTCTTCCATTTTCAAGGAGAATATCCATCTTAGTGTCAGCAGTATATGGAAGTGTTAGTAAAACGAAGCTCAGGATGACAGCTGTTTTATATGAGTTACTTTTTTCTGAGCATCAGCGTTGATTTGATGATGTTTCATGTCCATGAAAAAGTCACCTCAGAGATGGAAGTGGCTGAAGAGTGTCATTCCCACGCAGTCACATCCTT
>JAFBJT010088840.1:1482-15095 GCA_016785325.1 Chascanopsetta lugubris
CATCTGTACTCATCTGTGTGTGTGTGTGTGTCCTGTGTGTTTTAGGACAACATGCCTGTCAAACGGATGAAGATGAGGCCATGGCTGGAGAAGATGATCGATTCCAGCGCGGTGGCGGGGCTGAGCTGGCTGAGCAAGGTGAGCGCGATGGACCGTGTCACTCAGATTCAGGTGCATCCCTGCAGGGCGCCGCCAATCTCTCTTTAGATCTCTGCACGTCACTCTCGGCGGGTTGAAGGAGGTGCCGCAGGTGTGAATTGGGTGCTGCACCTTTAATTAAAAAAAAAATAAAAAATTATTTTTTTTAATTTTTTTGAAAGAAAATGAGGCCACCACAAATTCACAGTTTGCAGCCTGCTCTGATTTGAAACGAGGCCATGCTCAGAATGACTCCAACAAACAAACAAACAAACAAACAAACAAACAAACAAAACCAAAAAGTGACTTCCATCTCCTCTGGTGGCGACGGCGGCTTCAGGGCAATCGAATTCTGGAAGTTACGGGACTTGTTCCGCCGGGGGCACGTCCACATGCATCTTCAACATTTCAAGACCCCCCCCCCCCCCCCCCCCCCAAACCTCACGGACTTGTTCCGCCGGGGGCACGTCCACATGCATCTTCAACATTTCAAGCCCCCCCCCCCCCCCTGTTTCAAAAATGACTCCGTGTTGAACTTGTGTCCACCCTCTGTATTTTCCAGGACCGCTCCATGTTTTCCATCCCATGGAAGCACGCGGCCCGGCACGGCTGGGAGCTGGACAAGGACGCCTGTCTCTTCAAACAGTGGGCCATCCACACAGGTGAGCAAAGCGCGAGCACCACGTGGTGGAGCGTCTCCTGGCGCATCCTGCAGAGGTGGCTGAACCAGGTTCCGTTGTGCAGGGAAATACACCGAGGGCCAGACGAGCGACCCCAAGACGTGGAAAGCCAACTTCCGCTGCGCCATGAACTCGCTGCCCGACATCGAGGAGGTGAAGGACAGGAGCATCAACAAGGGCCACCAGGCCGTGCGGGTCTTCAGGATGCTGCCCCCTGTCTGCAAATCCAGAGGTGGGTCAGCTGAGTGAGAATATATATATATCTATATATATATATTTGGAATGCACAGTTCTTACTGTTTTTCTTTTCTCTCCGTCTGCACAGATAAACGCAGCAAGGCAAAGGAAACGAAGCGGAGGAGGAAGGTAAATATCTAAGATATATAAAAAAAAATGGCCACATGGCCCCCCTTGCTGGACGCGCCAGGCGCAGTTGCCGTGGATCTCACCCCTCACCTCTTTTCTCGCCGCGTCCCTGCAGAGCCTGGTAAAGCAGGAGGACGACTCGGACTACAGCGACACGCAGTCGCCCGTGAGCACGTCGGAGGTGGAGGAGTCCACCCAGGAGAGCACGGTGGACAGTACGGTCAACACGGAGCAGCAGCATGGTGAGGAGGGACGATCCATGGGGGTGGGGGGGGGGGGGGGGGGGCAAAATGCCTGGAGAAAAAAAAATGTGCGCGTCTGACGCCGTCCGTCGTCCGTTCGCAGATTGCAACATGGAAATCTTCCCGGACGACTGGGCGCTCTCGGTGGAGATCGACTCCTTCTCGGACAACTTCTCCCACAGGTTTCAAGTGTCGCCCGAGCACAGTTCAGGTGAGGCGACCGAGGCCAACGCCGACTCGTGGTGGGATCGTGCCAAACGTCACCATACTCACGTCTGCTCTCTCTCTCTCTCTCTCCCCCTCCGTCTCCCTCCGTGCGATCCTCCAGACGACTATTTCACCCAAGACATCGTGCGGGTGAGCACCTTATCAACACTTTGCTTGTGCTTTTCCATCGATGGGAGCACCCATGTTTGTTTGAGGCTGCTCTGTTTGGCAATGCGCAACCGTAGCAACCAAGTCTGAACCGCGTATTTGACGGTGTAGCGGCACAAGACGTATCTGTACTCAAGTCCGGTGTCGCCCCTTGCAGATTTGCCAGCAAATGGAGAGAGATGCAGACTGTCACAGTTTGGAGACCATGGGGATCCTAGGCAATGAGACATGCACCAGCCCAGAGAGCCAGTGGAGTGAAAGCTCCTCAGGTAAAACCATGAATGATGGAGTTTAGAAGTTTCGAGATGTGTTGTTTTAAAAAAAAAAAAAAATTTTTTAAAAGGTGCAGTGTGTAAGGCTTGGTGACATCTAGAGGGGAAGTTGCATGTTGTATCCATCATCAGCTCACCCTCACCCTCCTGAGCATGCAGGAGAACCTATGGTCCACTTCAGTTGTCATTCAAACTCAACAGATGTTGAGTATGTCCACTTTTGCTACTGTAAAAACATGGCGGCCCCCGTAGAGGAGAGCCGCCCCCCCTCCCTCCTCCTCCTCCTACTCATGTAAATTCACATTAATGGGCTCATTTTTAGGCTAAGGAGAAATATTACACACTGCACCTTTAAATTCAGTGGTCACTTCACGCAGCTGTTGCCGTGAGAAATTAGAACAGGCAAAAAACTTTTCTCCCGGCGATGAGATTCTTTTGGTCCTCCCTTGTGCGAACGAGAGACGCTTGGACTCTCGTGTCGTGTCGTGACCTGGCGCTGACCCGGCGTTTCCTCCGTTTGTTCCGCAGGCGACGACCTCGACGAACTGCCCCAGTACACGGACCTGACATCGGACATTTTCAGAGTGGAGTCCTGGAGCCAGGTGCCGGCCTTCTTGCTCTGAGGTGGTGGCTGCGCCGGGACCGGATCTCGGGATGATGCTTTGACACACTGAACTTTGAAAAGCTCCTCCTGACGGCCCACCCCGCTCCCGCCCCCCTTCTCCCCCCCCCCCCCCCCCACTTCCAGTCTGTGACAGGTGACGGACATTTTGTAAGCTCCTCCTCCTCCTCCTCGTCCGTCCCAACCCGGCTGCGCGCGTTGGCCGCTCGGCCCCTGCTCCAGGCAGGATACTCGGCGAGGAAGTCGCGCGCACCTGGGTGGCGCCTGCACTCAAGCTTCCAAGGAAAACGGGTTGGTGCAAGCGGGTCAGTTCGACACCGGACAGGAAGTAAACGAGCGGGGGCTCGTGACTCGCTCCTTCCTCCGTTAGCACGCCCGAGTCGAACCGAGCGTCCTCTTCGTCAGCCCTCCTCTTCATCGCCCTGCCTCTGCTCTTGGACATAGTGAATGATTGTAAATAACGTTTTTGTCATCTTGTTTGTTGTTGTTGTTGTAGTTGTTTTTATACAATAAAAGGAAAAAAAAAAAAATATTCTATCATCAAAAAAAAAATCGGAGTGGCTCTTGACTGTTCTTCCACGTTTAGCTCTGGCCGGAGGAAATGTGCTTTTCGTTTACAGAAGTGAAATATAATAAAGAGTGGTTCTATGGGTGTTTATTCTGCTGGGTGGTCCCTTTATATTCAGGAGCAGATCCTCTTTTAGTTTGTGCTGGAAACGTGAGTGGGTCACTATTATCGTACTCTCTGCAGTAGTAGTAGTCTTTACAACTGTGTAACCCCTGGAATGTAATGATCTGTTGGAGAGGAACAGTCTACATCCCCAAAATTAATACATCCTCCTACAAGTGATCACAAAGGTTAACCCCTGCAGGGAAGGAATCAACTTGAGAGGACAATGCCTATTGTTTAGAAGAAATCATTTGATTGCCAAAGCAGGAACTCCTTAATGTGGCACATGGTGTGGGGTGGGGGTGGGGGGGGGGGGGGGGGGCAAACCACAAAACACTCATACTTGGGGTGAAGGCGGCCAATCGAACCCCCGACCCTCTGCTGAGGGACCAGCTCCTCAAACCCCTAAGCCGCAACTAATGACTCTACTATCACAGGTTCTTTCACATGCTGGTCCAGCTGCAGGTCAACAGGTCAACCTAAATATAGGACTCGTTTTTGCCGATTCAGCAATCTCCATCTCGACGCTACACGTGGGTCTTAATGAAAATAGAAACCTAATGCAAAAATTGCCCCCAAAAAGGAATTTAAATTGAAAGCACTTATCCGTTTATTAGCTCATTTAACGTACACAGGAATTCAAATGGAAAAAAAGTAATAGGACGTCATCCCCAGGATATAAATAATACGTAGAAATATATATAGAATAAATGTTATTGATTTACCTGCAGTGTTATTTCAAAGACATACTTTCCTTTTTTGCCCCATCCTTGTCAGGAGTTTCCCTACAATCCCCACGGTGTCTGAGGAGTGTTTGCCCAACACACAAACACACTTTAATGGGAATGCAATACACACCCACACACACACACCCACACCCACACACACTGTTGAAACTGTCTCTGTGGCACAGATTACACAACACTCCCCACTGACACCAACAGGAAGGATCACATCATCCTTTTTTTTGTTTCCTCATCAAAATACATCAATCTGAAATATAACCAACCATAAAAAGGTGCAGTGTGTAAAATCTAGGTGATCTCATTTATATTTCTAACGTAAGAAATGTAATTGGAAAGACATACTGTGCCTTTATATTAGTTTTCACACAGATAAAACTAATGTGTTTTAACTAACTTCATCACAAATAGACTTACAACAAATAAAAAACATGACACGCTTCACTGTTATCCAGGTTTATTTTTACGAGTTAGCCACAATAACTCCACATCAAATGCAGAATAATGTCCGGTCATGTTCATGTTCTTCTGTGGAGCACCTGGCAACCAATAGCTCATCACACACAGGTCAGGTTTCTGTATGTTAAACACATGGGCACTTTTGTTCAGTTGATGGTGTCACGTTCTATTTTTTCTGCAAACACTCCGCCCACTCCTTTCTTCACCGCCGGTCTGCATCTGCGTATCAGAAAACAAAGCAAATGTTTGATTAAATGATTAAAGATTGATCCCTTGGCATCGTTTTTGTTAAGCACGCATCCAACACTTGGAATTCTCATTAGTAGCTGTGAAATCAGAGAAATGACTAATTCATTGACATTCTCTTTTGTCATTTTACCAAACAGGATAAAACACAGGTCAGAGGTGAGGGGCAAATAAGGACAAATAAGAACTATTAAAACCATGGGATTTTGGGTGGATTCATAAGTTATGTGGGAAATGCCAGAACCGGCGGAAGCTGTTGCGCTAATAAACAGAAGGCTGCAAAGGTGAATTGAACACAAATTAATAAACACTTGCCCTTTAATTAGTGAGGTTTCAACGTCTCAGTTTGTAATGATTTTTTTTTTTTATTTTAGAATGCAGATGCCCAAGTTTTCAGAATTCATAAGGCTTCCAGACTCGCCCGAGGGGAACAATGACGAATGTGCGGCTGTGAGAGAGTGTGCAGCTTTGAAGGAGGAAAGAAGTTCAGAATAATGTTTGATATGGGTTGATGCAAAGATTCCAATTCTTCCAAATTGATTTTTTTTCCTCCATAAAACATGTACATGTGAGCAGAGAGACACTGCTTCAGTTGGTAACCACCAAATGCAAATAATGGCTCCAATACAAAGCCATAAACGACCGGAGGGCAAAGATGGAGCCGACAGGTTATGTAACATTCATGGAAAAAGACTTTACGATCAAAACTACTTTGCACCATTGTGAGCACGATGGTGCAATACTGCATTCCGTCAGATGACTGACCTGCTACAACAGAGGTGCCGCGTGCCAAAAGCGGCCTGCCAGAGGGTCCCGGGGGGCCTGCGAGGAAACTTTATTTAAGTGTTGGGATTTCATCTATTTCTAAAATGTAGATGGCAAAGTACGAATGTCACGATGCAGGGAAACATGTTTCCTTACTGCTCAGTTATGACAATACACACACACACACACACACACACAAGTCCAGCACCAAGGTTCACTTGTGACTTCGCAGCAAACGTCCAAGACCTTGACATGAGATGTAGATTTCTAATAGGTTTCGTCAGGCAGCAGAGATTGTTGGTTACAGTCACTTACTTCATGATACTTCTCAATCTGTCAACAAGAGGCTGCAAAGACAAGACACCAAGCTGCGGAAACACACTTAGCATGAAAAACCACAGGATGGGTGTGTGTGTGTGTGTGTGTGTGTGTGTGTAGGAAACTGCTTTTCAACTGGTGCAAATACACATTTCACTGGACACTAAACGACACCCCGAGTCCATTTTTGTTTCAGAATGAGCTGCGTTTGTCATTTCAGTACAGTACTTGCGAAATGATAAGAGTTAAGTTACTTCCCCCTGTCGACTTGACTGACACACACATACACACACACACACGCACACACCCCCGGTTTTACCCAGCAGTATGACTTGGTATTCCCCCAGGTTTTTCTGTGTGTGACACAGGCTACATTACCCAGAATTCAACACTGTGGTCAATCCAGAAAGTCTGGACTGTAGATGCAGAATGACATCATGCTACTAAACTCAGTTCTTGTATTAAATGTGACATTGGAGTCAGTTTGTGGAGTGTGTGTGTGTGTAGGAGGTTTATTAATCATTATTACTACTGCCATGTCATTACTATTGTTGATACTCCATACTACAACAACTATTTGTAGGAATAACAGCTATTATTAACGGCAGTACTTACAGTAGCCGTTGGTGGAAGAGATAGTATTACTAGGAGTAGTCGAAGTCACTTTGTTGTCCCAAAGTCACATCCCATAATTATCTATGTCAAAGAGGCACTGTCTTCTTGATTTTTGTTTGTTTGTATTTATATGATATATTGCAATGGAAATAGATAGAGCCAATATATAAAAGGGGCAGATTTGTATTCTTATATTATTAAAATGTATATCTTTGTTGTATATCATAATGATATAATCATATTAGGATTACAGTCTTTCTCAAAGAGCCAATGAGTGATGCAACAACCCATTGATTATTTGATTATTTAAATAACCTATTTTGTAAAAGTTCTCCATGTACTGTTTGGTAGAATGTAAATAAATAAATGATTAAAATTAGATTACATTAAATGACAAATATTTTTTAATTACATTAAATTAATAAAATATCTGAACTCTATTCATGGCATTAACAGTTAATTTGTTCTTTTGTTTGATGTAAAAAAAAAAAAAAAAATCTAAGCTAATTAATATTTGGGAGAAGCATCAAAGTGCGGGGACAGGTTATGTAACCCAGTGCACCAAGTTCTTCTTCATGAGTGGGGAGGAATGCAGCGCAGGGTCATACTCCTGTGTGGGAGGGAAAACTTTTTTTATTTGTATTTCTTTTTATAAAAAGGGAACCAAGGATCTTTATCCCGCCACATATTTCATCGTACTTTACGAGGCAACATGGAGGAGCAGGTGAAGCTCCGTACTTCTTCATCAGTCAATGTCATTTGATTCCCCCGAGCGTGTGGTGTTTATCAAATGACATCATCCAGCCCCTCACAGCCACAGTCTGACCCATGGATGTCCCATGCATGATGTCACATCAAATTATCCCTTAGAAAAAAATAAAATAAAAAAGGTGCAGTGCGTAAGATTTCTGTCCATTTCTATCTGTAGAAATAGAGCAGTGGCCCAAGGGGCCGACCCTCTACTTGGAATATGTCCACTCCAAACTCAAGGCTGCCCTCTGAGATAAAGAGAGATGGAAATTCCTGGCTCCTCCCCCTGATGAGCATCAAAGTTAGCTGAGTCAGTCTCTGGACACAAACCACTTCCCTCCATCAAGTTTCAGGGTGATGCCTAAAAGGTGCAGTGTGTAAGATTTTGATCATTTTTTGTCGCTTCCAAAAATATTACGAAACAATTACATGACATTTTCTTGAATTTACAAATAGAGCGGCTCCTCTGTACGGGGGCCGCCATGTTTCTACAGTAGTAAGAGAGGACCTACTAAACATCTTTAGAGTTTTAATGACAACTTATTCTCTTAACTCTATGACATTCTCGGAATTGAAGTGTTAAAGGTGCCGTGTGTAAGATCTTTACATTTTTGTCACTTCTCTCTGTAGTTAAAAATGTTACTCTAATGACTTAGCCCTATGCTGTACATTTACATCAGAAGCGGGTCCTCTATATGGAGGCCGCCATGTTGCCCAGAGTGGACGTACTAAACATCCTTGAATGCTTTGACGGCAACGGAGCTCCCGTAGGTTCTCCTGCATGCTTGAACGGTGAGGGTGAGGTGAGGGTTCCAAAATGCAACTCCAACAACGGTTGTCACCAAACCTTACACACTGCACCTTTATAAGGAACTGTACTAAAAATGGTGGGGGTGATAGTGACAGTGGGGAGTCATGTGATGTGCGGCCAAGAGTGAGCATCGAAAAACATGTCATGTCATCTTCTGGGTCACGGGGTATTTCTACCGGTGCGCATAGGGCCTTTTTGGGGTACCGGCGTCAGGGCCAGCGACACTGCCGCAGGGCCCCGAGAGGGATTCGAGTGGGATTCGACAACCTAAAAACAATGATTCCAGCAGCGCACAGGGTACGATACGTTGCTCATGTAAACTTCACTTATAAGCTTTTATTAAGTTAAAGGCTACAGGCAAGCACATGCGTCACGCCAGAGTCATTTCCCAAGGAAAGCTCGACGTCCATCACCTAACGTTATCCACATGAGCATCAGTCATCGCAGCACCATCGTGGCGCGGTGCCGTCCATCTGTGCCTCACACACATTCCTGCCATAATGAGTATCAAACGCAAACCCTCGTCACCAGGCGACGAGCCAAACAGAGAGACGCACTAAACCACTGGAAGTGGATTTTCATGTTTGGACTGGTTTTTTTTGTTTGTTTTTTTAAACGACCACGTTTGATTTCCAATTGGCGCATCTGCAAAAATCCCGTGTGAAGTCTCATGATAAAGCCCTTGCATTGACAATGAGAGGAGGGTGGTGATTGTAAAAGTCATTGCATCATAGATGAAGTCAAATTATGGTGGTGTAAATCAGTCATCATGATTCAAGGTATTTTCGAGTTTGTGTGCGTGTGTGTGCGTCAGTCAACTGGTGTATGATGTTCACCCTGGTTTATCGGCAGTTAAAAAAAATAATTAAAAGAAAAGGTTTTCATAACCGATATTCCCTCAGGGAGGGAAGGTGAACGTATTGTCAGAACCCTGGGGTCGATTTTCTCTTCTTTAAAAAAAAAAAAAAAAATTTAAAACATCTGTCATCACACTGAATCATAATTAAACGACTTCAACATTGAATGTTATATTGTAGTAGTCTCCGCGGAGCAACAATACAGCCTTCATCGTCTGCTTACTGGGTCAGTATAAGGTGTGACCATCAACACAAACCGCAACAGACAGGAGAGTGGATCAAAATGTCAAGTGAAGACCAAGCTGAGAAGTGATGAAACATGTTTACTGATGCAGTCATTAATTCAGGCGTGTTAAAAATTAAAAATAAAAAGGTCCGCCTGTGTTTGTGGGTGCGTCTCACAGGCGAAGAACTAATTACTGTAATTGGAAATGATAGTTATTATTAGTGAGGAGTCAAAAATGCCAACATGCCAGCACCTTTTCATTGACTTGCCCTTACTTTTACTGAAGTGGCAAATACTTAGAGCTGTGTGTTAATGCTGTGTGTAAGACATTTGTCCTTTTGGTCACTTCTGACAATATTGCACAAGAATTACATACTGACATGTTCATGAATTCATAATCCCCGAAATGTTTATATTTTTTTCCCCATTACCATTAAATGAGCCCACTAACGTATATTTACACGAGGAGCAGATCCGCTGTACGGGGGGCGCCATGTTTTTACAGTAGCCTAGAGTGGACAAACTAAGCAGGGTTCGAGTTCTAATGACAACTGAAGTCTACCATAGGTTCTCCTGCATGCTCGGAAGGGTGAAGGTGAAGTGATGGATACAACATGCAACTTCGCCTCTAGGGGTCACCAAATCTTACACACTGCACCTTTAAACATGTAATAGATTACTTTACCAGTGTGATACTGTACTTTGTACTCGAGGTCAGCCTCAAGAAGACAGTTGAAAATATGTTAATTCTTGTAAAACCTGTGTCAGCTTCAGTTAAACTGTGATACTGGCAGCCATTCAAACATCAAGACATGTGAGGTGGAAGTGGGAGGATACTGTGTGTGTGTGTGTGTGTGTGTGTGTGTGTGTGTGTGTGCTGCAGACAAACAGATTGAGGAGAGACAGTGTGAGAGAGAGAGAGCAAGAGTGAGAGAGGGCGAGGCAATAAGTCAGCTGACTTTCTGGAAACACCAAGCTGTGTTTCTGCCTTGTGAGACAAGGATGCACCCTGGCTGCACTTCTCTGCTCAGCCTGTGGGGGCAGGGCTGGTGGTTGGCTGTGGGAACATATAAAAAAAGGATCAGCTGACTTACTGGAAAGACCTGACACCAAGTCTGTTGCCATCTCTCCCCGTCTTTGTCTCTCTCGCACACACACACACACACACACACAAGGGGTGTAACCACTGAACACGGATAGCGACGTGCCAAAACAACCAACTACGCTAAGCAGTGGAACAAGACACCAGCTGACTTCAAACCAGGTTCAAACCACATGAGGTTTTACATCTGGCCAGGTGTATGAAAACAACCAGCCAGCGTCTCGAGTGAACGCATGACTCATCACTTTACAAAAGATACACACTGCGTTTATTTATTTATTTATTTATTTTTAAAACACCCGAGGTAAGTTTCGATCCCGTGACCCTAACGCCCTCAAATGAAAATACAGGGTACAGGCACTAAGAGCCCAACAGTCCCCACCTGCTGCACCACCATAGTATCAGTATACTGCAAATGTGCTATTGTTATTGTTTTCATCTCCCAGACAAGACAATAGCACAAAACACCTGAAGGGGGATTTTGTCAATATTGATGAATAGATAATAATGTTAAAAAGGTGCGGTGTGTACGCTTTTGGTCAATTTTTGTCTCTTCTATCTATAGAAATAGAATTACAGAACAATTACATATAGACTTTTTATAAATGTATAATCAGGCCGCCATGTTTTTACAACAGCCCAGAGTGAACATACTAAAGATCTTTGGAGTTATAATGACAACTATAGTCCACCATTGCTTCTCCTGCACGCCCAGAAGGGTGAGGGTGAGGTAATGGATGCAATATGCAACTTCACCAGTAGGTCACCAAATCGTACACCCTGCACCTTTAAGTCAACAAGAAAAAAGTTACTTGACTGAGCACAATAGTGGCTCACAACACACTCTAGTGGTGAAATGGTCGTATGACAGGGTTGTTGGACTGGCACTTTCCTCTGTTTCCTCCATAAAAATACATAGAGGTCTCTGTTATGAATTCATAAGTGTTTGTAAACATCTTTTAACCTCAGTTATTTCTGAGGTAAAAAAAAAAAAAAAAAAGGACAGAGTAATGAGGTTCAGTTCTAAGGGCACTTCCGTACATAAGTCGGGGAAGAGGAAGACAGGAACCAAGTGGCTGCCCCTCTACTTGGAATATGTCCACTCCAAGCTCAAGGTTGCCCTCAGAGATAAGCAGAGATGGACACTCCTGGCTCCTCCCACCAATGAGCACCAAATTTAGCTAAGTCAGTCTCTGAAACCACATCCTCCCATCAAGTTTCAGGGTGACGCAAAAAAGGTCCGGTATGTTATAAAACAATTACATACTGACGTTTTCATGAATTTATCACCTAAATTTTTTTTTCTCCTTAACCTTTAAATGAGCCCATTAATGCATATTTACATGAGGACATCCTCTGTGCGGAGGCCGCCATGTTTTTACAGAAGCACAGAGTGGCTGTACTAAACATATTTTGACTTTTAATGACAACTGAAGTCGACCATAGGTTCTCCTGCATGCTCAGAAGGGTGAGGGTGAGGTGATGGATACAACAGGTAACTTCACCACTAGATGTCCCCCAAATCTTACATACTGCACCTTTAACTCAAATTAGAAACCAATACAAAGGGACTCATACAAACATACTCTGCATAAGCCAGTATATGGGTTCAATATTGGCAACTGTTGCCCTCGATTTATACAACTGCTAACTGCTAAGAGAGAGCGAGAGAAAGATTGAGCATGTTTTCATATGATGTGAAAATATTGTTGGAATGCATCAAGCCTGTGAACTTGGCCTGAACAGAGAAACATCCTGAACTTCCTCCTCCATGCTCCTGGATGATTTATCACCCTGCAGGGTTTCCACCTAACAACAGCCCTAACGAACGACACCAGAACCCACTGTGACAGGGCCAAGTGAGATAAGTGCGCCACTGTACGTTAAAACATTCATCCACGTTAGCAGATTTGCGGTGGGGCGAACAGCATTGTAAACATGTGGTGTGTGTGTGTGTGTGTGTGTGTGTGTGTGTGTGCGCGCGCGCGCGCGTCCGCTTCTCTGGCGACACACTCTTTGTGCAGAGAGACAGGAAACACTTGTGCTCGCCCTCAAACCTCCCAGAGAGAGTGATTCAGTGCAGCTGCTGTAATAAGACACATCAATGGAGATTTATCTCAGATTTTCAACACGATGCTGCGCAGACTCCATCTTTGATCCGAGTGTCACTAAAAGAAAAAGAAAATGGGTGTCGTTAAAAAAAAAAAATAAAAAAAGGTGCAGTGTGTGAGATTTGGTGACATCTTGAAGTGATATTCTGCCTCAGCTCACTTATATGTGCGGTGCCATCACCCTTCTGAGCATGGAGGAGAACCTATGGTAGACTTCAGTTGTCATTACAGGTCAAATGATGTTTAGTACGTCCACTCTGGGCTACTGTAAAAACATGGCGGCCCTGATGTGGATTTTCAGGCGGGCCGCTAGACCCAGTCGTGGCCCAGTTGGAGACAGAGTCCGGCCCCACCCAGGCCTCTCCACCTTACCCTCATCTTTAACCGTCACAACTAAATTCGCAACTAAGTCTGAAATAAACACCGAGTCCAAAGAAGAGCAGCGGAGTCCAGCAAAGTTGAATCCAGAGAGCTTCATTCGCCCGAGTGGTTCTGCAGAACAACACTGTCGATCGCCTTGTACATTGTGCATTGTGGGTGTGAGGGATGATCACCAGACCCACCCCTTTCTCATTCAATCATTTTGCCAATTGTTTTCCAGGACGATTTATACAGGACGTCCCTCCCAGACTCTTACGCAACATTCTTATGCAGTCACGCGGCCAAGTTGTTGTGTGTTTTTTTAAGTGAGCATCCACACACAGAGACACCTATCAGCTGTATGTCCTGTACGTAAGGTGTGATCATAAACAACGGCCCACGCGCTTTTATCTCACCGTCAGGTGTATGCTCGGACCACAAAGCAGAGCTGCTGGGCTGCTAATCATAAGTGACATTCGTGTGCTCCTACGCTCGAAGCGCACGCCCGGGCTACTAATCATACGTGACATTCATGTGCTCGTAAGCTCGATACATAACGAAGCCTTTGTTGGCTGGAGATACTGCTCACTCTCCACAGAGCCAGCCACCTGGCGCCGGCAGACCAGGTCATAACAAGGTCAAACACAGGTTAACATAGTGGCTCTTACATGTAGTGGCTTTATGATGATGGAAAAAGAATGAGAACAAAATAAAGGATCTCCAATAGTACAAAATCCAACACTACAGTCCGCGTAGAGAGGAGCCACTCTTTATGTAAATATACATTCAATGGGCTCATTCAGGTGTAATATAGGTAATATAGGTAGGAATATATATATATATATATATATATATATATATATATATATGTCAGTATGGAATTGT